>PVJS01037987.1:0-19631 GCA_004027185.1 Glis glis
GGGAGAGGGGAGGGGCGAGGGGGAGGGGCGCGCGGGGACGCCACCAGGCGGCCGCTCAGCCGATAGGCGGCGAGCCGTGCCACTCACTCCCCGGGGCGGGCGCCGGCGGAGGCCTGGGGACACCCGCGGGTGGTCGCGGGCCGGGACCGCGGGAAGGGCGCGGAGGGCGGAGGGGGCCCCAGGTAGCTCGGGGTGTCCTAGGGCGCAGCGATGGGTGGCGGGGGACAGGGAGGTACGGGAGGCCCTGGGAAGGGGGCAGGACGTCTGGACAGGAGGTGTCTGCGGGGACAGACCGCGAGGCTGAGCGCAGACAGTCCCGTGATGCGTTTGGCAGCGCTTCGGGGTGCCGGCGGGGGAGGGGGTGCCGCCCGAGCGGGGCTACGTGCGGAGTATCTACCAGCACCGGGCCGGGCGGGCGAGGGGTGCGCGGGCGGGGCGCGGACGGGGGCGTCTTAGGGATGGGTGGCCACGGGGTGCGGGGCAGGCCCTGGAGGCGCAGGCTGAGGCCAGGAGTTCTCTTCTGCAAAGCGCAGGGTCAGGAGGTGCTGGCGCGGGGTGGAGGCAGAGCAGGGGACGGGGAGCACCGACCGGGTGGTCGCTCTCTTCCATGTAGGGGACAGGGAGGTTACAAGTCACAGGGGGCCCAGAAACCGGTGGGTGCAAGGGGGGCTCCTCCCCAGCCCCTAGATGCCTTGAAAGTTCCTCCACCCAGCACCAAGGACAGGGACATGGGGGCACGGAGCACTTGGGTGGGAGTCCTCACCCATCTACAACCCCCTGGCTCCCTAGAGAAGTGGGTGAAACTTCCCATTTGCTGAGCACATGCAGTGGACGGAGACAGCCTCGGCTGACAGTCCCCACTGGGCCACTCCCTGAAGCGGGCGTCTCTCCCCGAGCCTCAGTTTCCCCATCTGAGAAAGGCAAGGCATTGCGTCCTGGGCCTGGCGTCCCCGCCGGCGTGCTGCAGTTAAAGCCTGGGCCTAGGGAATGAGCGCCTTGGGAGGCCTGGGCTGTGGACACTACCAGCCCATCATTACAGCCATTATTATTATTTATCTGATTTCCCTCCAGAACCCCCCATCCCCACCCCTCCCAGCTGGTGAGGGGGACGGAGGGGGGACGGGCACCTGCTTCATTAGCGCAGACAGGCTCATTAGCAGAAGCGGCGCTCAGCTCCTCCCGGATAAAAGAAGGCAGAGCCAGGGGCAGGTGGCCAGCCTCCAGCCCAGGTTAATTAGGAGATACAGGGCTTCTCCCGCTCCTGCCGACAGGCGCCCCTTCCGCGAGCCCACCCTGGCCCAGCCCCCTTCCAGCTCCCTGGCACGGCCGGCTGTGGCCGGACACGGGATGGGAAGGCTCCTTGCATCTGGGGGGCCTGCCGAGGCCCCTCTCTGTGGCTGTTTCCCCAGCCAGTAGGATGATCCTAGAGACACGTGCAGCTTTTCTGGGGGTCCTGGGCAGCCTTTCTAGGGGTGAGTCTTCTCTACCCCCCCATGCATAATCTTGGCTGAGCTGGGCATCTACTGTGGGCCTGGTCCGTGGGGGAGAATGGACCCCAGGCCTCCTGGGGGTGGGTACACAGCTAGTCATGTTGAAAGGGGACTGCCACCACAGGAGGGAGGCCAGGGCGTTCACACCAGTGTGAACCGCGTGGGTGGCCAGGTCAGGGAGAGGTGGGGATTGTGGCCAAAGAGCAATCATTTTCAGGAAGGGGTCAGAGGTCATCCTGTGACTTAGTGGGGTGCACTGGGGGCTGGCATGAATCTGCCCAGCAAGATCACAAGCCAAGGGTTCTCAGGGACCTCTCCGGGATCACCGGCCCCCTCCCACACGCCCCCTGTTCAGGGCTAGCCCATCGTACCCCATCCTGCTCCTCCAGGCCAGAGCTGGGCTGGGTCGTCCCAGGAGGCTGGCCTTCCCACACCCCTGCTGTGTGGCTTTCCACATGCCTAACCCTCTCTGAGCCCATCTGTGAAGTAAGGATGAGAAACAGGTCCAACCTCAGCCTGTCTTGTGGTTGGTTTAGGATTTCTGCACATTTACCAGGCCCCTGAGCCTAAATCTCTTAATGGGTATTTTCTGAAGTCGTTCTGAGCAGAAAAATAAAAGCCTTCCTGGATTGTGAAGGGATTAGGGAGGACAGGGGCTGGCGGCAGTGACTAGGAGACCCCAGGGCTGGCAGAACAGCCCAAAGTCTGCCCTTGTGCACAGTGGGGGAAACTGAGGCCAGAAATGGCCCCCTTTCCTGTTTCTGCCGGCGTGGGGAGGCAGATCCGGGGGCCCGCCACCCCCACTTGGCAGGTGGCGATGCCTGCCCGGGTCCCTGGCCGGCCTGCCCGCCCCCGTCGGCTCCGGCTCGGCCACGTGCCCGCCGCGCTGCGGGCGAAGAGCAACAGTGCCATCTCGTGGCCGCCTCTGACACTGCAGGCCTGGCCCGAGCCGCGGAAGGGCGCCGGGCCGCGGTGCTGTGCGCCAGGGGGACCGGGCCCAGCGCCCCGTCCCCACCTCGCCCCTCAGCCTCTGCACAGCAGACGGCTGCCAGCGTCAGGAAACACCGGTGCGACGCTCTTTGCAAAAACTGGGACTTGGTTTTCCAATGCCAAGGCCGACGTTTTGGGGGGACCCTGGGGGCATTAGGGCAGGGGCACAAAAGTGACAAGCCGCCTTCACACACGCCAGTGAATGGGGAGGGGGACTGAGCCCACTTAGATAGAAAGCAAGAATCCCCTGAGAATGGGGCATTTCGAGAAATCAGTTACCCCATACATGGATCCGCGACGAGGGTGGAGGGGAAGGGAGCCCCTTTCTACAGATCTTTCTAGGGGACCAGAGCCTCCATCGTCCATATCACTCCGTCCCTCCCCCGCTTAATCCCCTGCAGAGCACACAGAGCCTCTTCCTGCTGGTCCCCTCCACTGCACTGTCAGCCCCGCCCCAGCAGCTAGAATGTGCACCGTGCTGGTCACACAGGGAATGCCCGCAAAAATGGAGGGAGGGGGGAGGGAGGGAGGGAGGGTGGGTTGCATTCATGGATGGATAGATGGATGCATGAATGGGTGGATGATGGATGGATGGGAGGATGGATGGATGGATGATGGATGGGAGGGAGGATGAATGTATAGATGGATGGATGGGAGGGAGGATGGATGGATGGATGGATGGATGGATGGATGGATGGGAGGATGGATGGATGGGAGGATGGGTGGGTGGGAGGATGGATGCATGGATGCATGGATGGATAGATGATGGATGGATGGATGGATGGATGGATGGATGGCAGGATGGATGGATGATGGGTGGATGGATAGATGGATGGATAGATGGATGGATGGGAGGATGGATGGATGATGGATGGATGGATGGATGGATGGGAGTATGGATGGATGGATAATGGATGGATGGGAGGATTGATAGATGGATGATGGATGGGAAGATAGATGGGAGGATGGATGGATGGATGGATGGGAGGATGGATGGGTGGGAGGATGGATGGGAGGATGGTGGATGAATGGATGGATGGATGGATGGATGGGAGGATGATGGATGGATAATGGATGGATGGGAGGATCGATGGATGGATGATGGATGGATAGGAGGATGGATGGATGGATGGATGGGGGATGGATGGGTGGGAGGATGGATGGATGATGAATGGATGATGGATGGATGATGGATGAATGGGAGGATCAATGGATGGATGATAGATGGATGGGAGGATGGATGGATGGATGCATGGATGGATGCATGGATGCATGGCTGGATTGTAGGTGGATGATAGGTGGATGGGAGGATGGATGGATGGATGGATGGATGGATGGATGGATTCATGGATAGATTGATGGATGGACAGATGCATGGATGGATGGATGAATGGATGGATGGATGCACAGATGGATGGACAGATGGGTGGATGCATGGATGCATGGCTGGATTGTGGGTGGATGATGGATGGATGGGAGGATGGATGGATAGATGGATGGATGGATGGATGGATACACAGATGGATGGATGGATGGATGGATGGATGGATGGATGGATGGATGGATACACGGATGGATGGATGCACAGATGGATGGAACTCGGGGCTGGACAATAGATGAAGAGCTGACTCCTGAGGAGATGGCAGAAACCTTGACAAGCCTGTGAAAGTTGAGACCAGACAGGATTTGAATCCACTCTCAAGCCCACCCCTTCTTCTTGGCACCTTGTGGAGTGAGATGTGATTGACTGGAAGGGCTCCGGCAGCCTCCTGTGTCCATGAGGCACCACAGTGCCCACCATCCTGGCAACACCCTGGAGCCACCGTGTCACCCAGCAGTCCTGCCCCAGATGACAGCGTGCACTGTTTAAACGCTGCTGTCCCTATGTCTATCGCTTGCAGCCAACAGCAGCCTGGTTGATAGGGCAGGCTTGGGGGAAAAAACTCAAAAGACAGTCATAGGTGTTTACCAGTCAACAAAATAACTTGGAACTGAAGTTGAAAGGTAGAAAAATACAGACAATTCTATTTCTTTTGTACTGTCTTTATGAGGGTTAAATTACTTTCCAAATTATGTGTTCCTGGCAGAAACTCAAAGATACAAATATTGAAAAAGCAGAACCCTAACCCCGAAGAGATAAACACTTCTACTGTTTTTTTTTGTTTTTTTTTTTTGTTTTTTTTTTTTTTGCGGTACCGGGGATTGAACGCAGGGGCGTTCTACCTCCGCGCTACGCCCCCGGCCCTATTTTTTTTATGCTTTATTTTGACACCGGGTCTCACGAAGTTGCAGAGGGCCATGCTAAGGAGAGAGAGAGACAGACAGACAGACAGACAGGGAGAGAGAGCAAGAGCTGAGGCTGGCCGCGAACCCGGATCCTCCGGTCTCCGCCTCCCAAAGTACTGGGATTACAGGCGTGCGCCACCACGCCCGGCTTACTTCTACTGTTTTAATGTATTTTCCCATTCCCTTCTCTGGGCCTACTCTATTTTTATTAAAATTTGCTTTGAGCCAGGCGTGGTGACGCACGCTTGTCATCCCAGTACTTGGGAGGCAGAGACCGGAGGATCCGGTTTCGCAGCCAGCCTCAGCTACTTAGTGAGGCCCTCCACAACTTAATGAGACCCTGTTTCAAAATAAAGAATAAAAAATAGGGCCGGGGGTGGAGCTTGGAGCCAGTACCGCAAAAAAAAGAAAGAAAGAATAAAAAATTGGGCTGGGGGTGTAACTTGGAGGTAGAATGTCCCTGGGTTCCATCCCCAGTACTGCATATAAATAAATAAATGAGTGAATGAATGAATGAATAAATAAATAAATAAATAAATAAATAAATAAATAAATAAATAAAATTTGCTTCACATGAGCTGGTCATGGTGGCCCACCCCTTTCATCCAAATATTTAGGAGGCTGAGACAGGAAATCGCAGTTTCGAGGCCAGCCTCAGCCATGTAGTGAGACTCTCAGCAACTTAGCAAGACCCTGTTTCCAAACAAAACGTGCTGGGAGGATAGCTCAGAGGTAGAATGCCCCTGGGGCCAATCCTCAGTACCAAAAAAAAAAAAATCATTTCACATGCTATGTGCTATTTTAACTTGTTCTTTGTACTTAGTTACAGATCATAAATAATCTCTCCATACCATGTAAATACTTTCCTGTGACAATTTTGCATGATGTAATTCTATCATCAGAAAGGCCATAATTTGTTTAGCCAGTTTTCGTTTTCACTGTTAAGAGACAACAGTGAGGCCGGGCGTGGTGGTGCACGCTTGTAATCCCAGTACTTGGGAGGCGGAGACCGGAGGATCCAGGTTCGCAGCCAGCCTCAGCTACTTAGTGAGGCCCTCCGCAACTGTTTCAAAATAAAGAATAAAAAAATAGGGCTGGGGGTGTAGCACGGAGGTAAATGCCCCTGGGTTCAATCCTCAGTACCCAGTACCCAAAAAAAAAAAAACCAGTCAGTCTTGCTGGGTGTGGTGGTGCACTCTTTTAATCCCAGTACTTGGGAGGCTGAGACAGGAGGATGGCAGATTCGAGGACAGCCTCAGCAACTCAGTGAGACTTTCAGCAACTTAGAAAAACCCTGTTTCAAAACAAAAAAAATAAAATAAAATAAAAAGGGCTGAGGGTGTAGCTTTGGAGGCAGAATGCCCCTGGGTTCAATCCCTAGTACCAAAAAAAAAAAAGTAAGTTTTAGACTAGTGCTTGCCTAGCATGTGTGAGGCCCTGGGTTCCATCCCTGGCACAAAAATTTAAAAAAGAAAAAGAAAAATGAAAGTCTTGTTCGAGCTCTGTTATACACATGTGTGATTAGTTCTTGAGAGTGTCCTCCCCCCACCCAGGGTCTCACTAAGTTGCTGAGGCCAGCCTCCAACCTACAATCCTCCAGTCTCAGCCTCCCAAGTACTGAGATGACAGGCATGCTCCACCATACCCAGCTACGCTATTAGCATAATGGGGTTTTTTTTGGCGATACCAGGGATTGAACCCAGGGGCATTCCACCTCCGAGCTCCATCTCCAGCCCTATTTTTTATTCTTTATTTTGAAACAGGGTCTCACGAAGTTGCAGAGGCCTCACTAAGTAGCTGAGGCTGGCTGGGAACCCAGATCCTCCTGTTTCAGCCTCCCAAGTACTGGGATGACAAGCGTGCGCCCCCACGCCCAGTTTAGCATGTTTTAATCCAGGACTCTGGTAACGCCTGCACCTCTCTCCAGGTGTGCAGGGCGGTTTCCATAACTGTTGGCTTTGCCCGTCTGCCTGGCTCTTCTTGACCTCTGTGCACTTATAAATTTTTTTTAATTTCCCTTGGAAATTGTATTTATTCTCCAGTCTTTGTTTAGGAAAGCTTCCTGTGGGGGAATTAGAGAGCGTTTAGCATCACGCCAGGATTCCTGCTAATTAGCTTCTTGAGTTTGCGAGTTTGCGAAGCGCGGTGGCTCTGGGCGCAGGGAGCTGTCTTCCCGCGCAGGTCGGGCGGGCGGGCCGGGGATGCATCTGGAGGCGGCTGCGGGCATCTCTAACCCCGGCCTCTGCCTACAAGGAGCCTAGCGGCGTCTTCTTTTCTAGAACCACGGGGCTCTGAACAGTGTTGGATTTTTTTTTTTTTTTTCTGGTACTGGGGATGGAACCCAGGGATGTTCTATCTCTTAGCTAGAGCCCCAGCTTTACTTTATATTTTATTTTGAAACAGGGTCTCACTAAGTTGCCAAGGGTCTTGTTAAGTTGCCGAGGCTGGCTGCGAACCTGAGTTCCTCCTATCTCAGCCTCCCAGGTACTGGGATGACAGGCGTGCACCACCAGGCCTGACTGGATTTTTCTTTTTTTTTCCCAGTACTGGGGATTGAACCCAGGGGCATTCTACCTCCGAGCTACACCCCCAGCCCTATTTCTTATTCTTTATTTTGAAACAGGGTCTCACTAAGTTGCGGAGGGCCTCACTAAGTAGCTGAGGCTGGCCTCGAACCCGAATCCTCCTGTCTCAGCCTCCCAAGTACTGGGATGACAAGTGTGCGCCACCACGCCTGGCTTGGGTATTTCTTTTTTTTTTTTTTTTTTCTTTGTGTGGTACTGGGGATTGAGCCCAGGGGCATTCTGCCTCTGAGGTACATCCCCAGCCCTATTTTTTATTCTTCATTTTGAAACAGGGTCTCACAAAGTTGCAGAGGGCCTGAGTACCTGAGGCTGGCCACGAACCTGCGATCCTCCTGTCTCAGCCTCCTAAGTACTGGGATTACAAGTGTGCGCCACCACGCCTGGCTTGAGTTTTTCTAATGACAAAAACCTGAGTCAAAAGAGACTCACTGGCTCACATAACCAAAGAGCCCACGGCTTCAGGTGTGGCTGGTTCTAAAGGCTCTTAAGCCGGGCAGTAGTTCAGGCATGACTCGTTCTTGTCCACATGTCTGCCATTTGGCTGAGGGTTCGCAGACCTCAGCTGGTCTCGGCTGGACTTCTCTGTGAGCCAGGCCTGGTTTCCACAGTTCTCTTGCTCTCTTTGGGTTTGGGAACCATAACAAGGTAAGCCCAGCCACCTGGGCCTCAGGGGTCTGCGTGCTCCTGTCTGCTAATGTCCCTCTGACCAAAGTCTGTCACACGGCCAAGCTCAGAGCTGACAGAGTGGAGCAGGACGTGGCGCCTTAGTAGGAGGAACCGCGACATCACACAGGTGACAAAGGCCACCGGTGCAGGGGGATGAAGAGTCCACCATGGGGATATACGTGCCGTCACCTGCAAACCGCCGCCAAGGCTGTGTCAACTAGGGTGAGTTCTGCTGTGAGCGACAGAAAAAGCAGCTTAAATGAGATAAAACTTTGTTTCTCGCTCACATTCACAAAGTCCAGGGGTGGCCGGTGTGGGGCAGCCGTGGTGTTCCATGTCTCCAGAACCCGTCTCCTTCTGTTTTACTGCCTCGCTACAACTGGTCTCTACACCCCAAGTCCCTCATAGTCCAAAAAGGCTGCTGAGCTCCGGCAGTCAGGAAAGGAAGCCGAAAAGAGCAAGACTCTGCCCTGTAAAGACACCTCCTGGTGGCTCACACACATACTCATATTATTTATTTATTTTTTATTTTTTTATTTTTTTTTTTTGCGGTACTGGGGGTTGAACCCAGGGGCATTCTACCTCCAAGCTACACCCCCAGCCCTATTTTTTCTTCTTTATTTTGAAACAAGGCCTCACTCAGTTGTGGAGGGCCTCACTGAGTAGCTGAGGCTGGTTTTGAACCTGCGATCCTCCTGTCTCAGCCTCCCAAGCGCTGGGATGACAAGCGTGCGCCACCACGCCCGGCTCATCCCATCAAGTTGAGCTCTCCTCTGCAGGGCGGGCTCAGAGGGGCTGGCGGTGGAAGCACAGGCCGCCCCGCCGAGCTGGAGGGCGCGGGCACAGCTGGCCTCAGCTGCGAGGCTGCAACAAGGTCTAGAACTTCACAAGAGACAGAACGCCCCTTCTCTCTGCTGCTCCTTGGACGCCAGCTCCTCTTCCCTGTGGATGCGCGCGCCCCACTATCCCTCAGTCCAAGCGGAGACTCGGCCAACGAGGGGCCAATGGCGCCCCCTCTGGTCAAGAGAAGATAGGACTCTAAATCTCTTGGAACCTGGCCTGGGTCTTCATCCCAGGCCTCGCGTCCGGTCAGCACCAGTTTCTCTCCACAAATGACCTCTGTCCAAGAGATCGAAGCCTGTCCCTCAAGTCCCTGTCCTCGCCCAGCCTGGGCGGGCTCAGCGCAGCTCAGACCCGCTGGACTCTCCCTTCCAGGGACAGTCGCCTTGAGCAGCCGCAGCCTCATGGCCCCCTGGAGTCATGCTGAGGCTGAGAGGAGAGGTGTCTGCGGCCCCATGGCCTCCTGGAGTCGCTCTGGGGCTGAGAGGAGGGGTGTCCATGACCCCATGGCCTCCTGGAGTCGCGCTGGGGCTAGAGAGAAGTGGGGGGTGGGGGTAAGTGTCCCCAGCACACACCTGCTCAGTAATGAGTCGCTGTCGTCCCTCCGCCACCTTCCCTGGGTGCTGGGGCTGTGCAAACCTGTGGGAATTCACCATGACCTCAGCCTGCACCCCACTCTATCCTCTGAGGCGCAGTCGGCAAAGGGACAGACAACGGGGGACACCAGGTCTTGCAACCACACGACATCTCTGCTGTATACCTTCCTTTCTTCTCCCCCCTCATTTAAAAATGCAAAAACCGCCAGGCGTGGTGGCACACGCTTGTAATCCCAGTACTTTGAGGGTCAGAGACCGGAGGATCCGGATTCGCGGCCAGCCTCAGCTCTCTCGCTCTCTCTCTCCCTGTCTCTCTCTCTCTCTGTCTCTCCCTGTCTCTCTCTCTCTCTCTCCCTGTCTGTCTGTCTGTCTCTCTCTCTCTCTCTCTCTCCTTAGTGAGGCTCTCCGCAACTTCGTGAGACCCGGTTTCAAAATAAAGTATAAAAAAAAATAGGGCCAGGGGCGTAGCGCGGAGGTAGAACACCCCTGCGTTCAATCCCCGGTACCGCCAAAATAAATAAATAAATAAATAAATAAATAAGTATGCAAAAACCACCCGGTGTGGTGGTGCATGCCTGTAATCCTAGTACTTGGGAGGCTGAGATAGGTCAACAACTTATCAAGACTCTCAGCGACCTAGTAAGACCCTGTTTCAAAACAAAACAATTTTTAAAAAGGGCTGGGGGTGTAGCTCAAAGATAAAATGACCCTGGGTTCAATTCCCAGTACCACACAAAAAAATAATGATGATGATAATGATGATGATGATGATGATGATGAAGATGATGCAAAACCCATTCTTACTCAAGGGCCATGCATACACAGGGAACACGCTGGAATTGGCCCTGGGCTGGAGTTTACTGGCCCCCATCTAAGAAATGGTTCTGCTTGCCAGGCGTGGTGGTGCGCACCTTTAATCCCAGTACTTAGGAGGCTGAGACAGGAGGATCGCAGGTTCAAGGCCAGCCTCAGCAACTTAGAGGCCCTTTTTCAAAATAAAAAGTAAAAAAGGGCTGGGGGTGTAGCTCAGAGGTAGAAGGAAGGATCTGTTTGTCCCAAAACTCCAGCTTGGGCAGTGAGGCCGAGCTCCCCGCACAGCTCAGAGCGACGAGCCAGGCACGGTGGAGAACAGACACGGCCAGGGCTCTGCTGGCCAGGCACCTCCAGGGTGTCACCGCGGGACCTGCGTACGCGTCTTCAGGGGCCTCTTGGACGCAGCTGAAAACAGCCAGGTTTCGAAGCTCCTACTCTATCCCAGGGCCACCCACAAATGACTTCACTGATAGGTTTGATGTGTCCTCGTTCTGCACATGAGGAGGATGAGGCCCAGAGAGGTGAAGCAAGTTGATTAAGGTCACACAGCTAACAAGTGGCAAAGATCTAAAGACGGCTAATGATTCTCTTTCCACTCCGGCCCTGGCTTCTCCAGTGTCCAGGCCGGATGCCATGTTCTGAGTGTGATGCCGGCCAGGGGCGGACCCTGAGGGCCGAGCTGCGGGGCCACAGCCACCAGCAAGAGCCTCGCAGGCCCCCCGGGGCTGCCTTGCGCCATGGCAGGAGCCTGCTCTCCCTGCGGGAGCCAGGCCTGGTTCCCAGAGCTCTGGGGGAGAGCGCCTGCAGCTAAAAGCAGAAGCTGTAAACACTAAATATAACCACTTGAAGCGGCGCTGACAGCTCCCGCAGAAGGAAGTTGGGTTACATAACAGGCTGCGGGGAAGGAAGACTTGAGCCTGCGGAGCAAGAAGGGACGGGGAGAAGGCTCCTGGAGCCCGTGCCGCACCGCTGTAGGCACCGGGGACAGGACAAAGAATGTCCCGGCAGCCCTGAGCAGGGGACGCCCGGCCTGCTGCACACAGAGAAGCCAGCCCGCGGCAGGTCAGGAAACCAGGCGACTGAATTCAACAAGGCGAGAGGGTATTTTTAGAGCGGAAGGGGGTGGCTTTAAGCAGGGGAGGGAATCAGAAAAGGTGATATTTAGCCAGGCGTGGTGGCGCACACTTGTCATCCCAGTACTTGGGAGGCTGAGACAGGAGGATCGCAGGTTCAAAGCCAGCCTTGGCAATTTAGCGAGGCACTCAGCAACCCAGTGAGACCCTGTTTCCAAATAAGAAATAAAATCTGAAGCCGGGTGTGGTGGTGCAAGCTTGTCATCCCAGTACTTGGGAGGCTGAGACCAGAGGATCCGGGTTCATGGCCAGCCTCAGCTACTTAGTGAGGCCCTCCGCAACTTAGTGAGACCCTGTTTCAAAATAAAGAATAAAATATCCAGCTGCGGGTGGAGCTCGGAGGTGGAATGCCCCTGGGTTCCATCCCTAGTACCACAAAAAAATAAATAAATAAATGGCGGTTTCAATCTTCTACGTTTGGGATCGTTTTGTTACACAGCCACAGAAAGCAAATACACATTCGTAAAATAGTTTTGAAGACCTACTGTGTGCGCAAGACAGATGAGCTTCCCCTTTATGTAGAGTGTGTGTTCAAATTGGGACAATGGGTAAGAAAGAGACACGGGATGAAAACTTTATTTATTTATTTATTTATTTTATTCATTTATTTATTTATTTAATTTATTACGGTACTGGGGATGGAACCCAGGGGCATTCTACTTCTGAGCTCCACCCCAAGCCCTATTTTTTATTTGGAAACAGGGTCTCACTAAGTTGTGGAGAGCCTAAGTAGCTGAGGCTGGCTGCGAACCTGCGATCCTCCTGTCTCAGCCTCCTGAGTACTGGGATGACAGGCGTGTACCACCACGCCCAGCTAGGGATGAAACTTTAACAAGGCGATGAGGCTGTTCCCTGTGCCTGGCGCCCCTTGCTCCAGACCCTCACATGCCAGCTGCTTCCCATATTTTTGGTTTCTCCCAGAGAATCAGCTACAAGGAGACCTTCACTGACCACCCGGTCATCTAGCTACCTACCAGGGATCTTCATGTAGGACCCTCCTAAATTATTTGATTATTCACTTACTTATTAATGGCTCATCTGCTCCCATACCACCCAACCCGTGTCTTCCCTCGCTCCATCCCACCCGGCCCTGGAAGATGCTCCATAAACATCCGCTGACGGAACCACTGGAAAATTCCTCGGATCAGCCTGTGGTGGTTTTTATTTCTTCCGCAGGGGGAAAAGACAGCAGCGAACAAGGAATAATTCATAGAAAAATGAAAATCCTAAGCCATAGCGAGACAGCCATTTGCATAATGACAAGCAACTGATTTTTAATATAATTCCACCTCCGAAGTTAAACGGTAGCTATTCAAATGCAGCCAGACCCCGTGAAAGGGCTCAGATAAACAGAAGCGGCAGCCCACGAGGGGGAACCGAGTCCTCCCGCAGTGGTGCCCACCCCCATCACAAAACGGTCTCGGTTCTCCCGTCTAGAACCTGCTAGTCGTTCCAGACACCTACCGCCTACCCCAACACGGTCCCCTACTTCCTACCCCCTCCCCACACCACTCTATCCGGAGACCCTCCTGCAACCGGCTTCTGTCCAGCAATATGAAATTGAAAGAGGCATGGAGAGTCTCTTTGTCTACCACAAGTGCCTGCCAACACTCTATCCCTTATTCTGCTTTGAATCTTGCTGGCTGGAGTCACAGCATCCATTCTGTAAACATGAGGAGGCCAAGAGCCTCACAGAGATGTGGGGCCTTCACACCATGGACCTGCGTTAACCTCACCCAAAGATAACCACGTCTACAATTCTCGATAGAGGAGAAGAAAAAATCCCCACAAAGCAACAAGAGTGTATGTTTCTCGCTGCTACGACCCAAGGTGCCTGACTCATGACCACAACTTACAGGAAGGAAGATTTCTTTGCTCACAGCTCCGGAGTTTTCAGAGGCGATCAGGGCATGGCGGGGGAAAGCACTCTGCTCTCCCATTGTGGAGACCAGGAAAGAGAGAGAGAGAAGGGGGTTGGGGGACATCCATAGAGACCCCCAAGACCACACCCATGACCTACTTCCTCAGCAACCAAGCCCCGCCTCCAACATGGCTGCCCTGTCTACTGCACAAGGTCAGGGGGGCATTCTAAACCCAAACCACCCGTTGTTTGCAACAAAAACATTTCCTATTGATATACCAATTTCATATTGATATGTACAGGCCACTCCACACAGGTGAACAAAATTTTGTCTTTGCCCAAAGCAATCGAATAGTATGTTCTCACCTCCTTATCACAACACCCCTGAGAGTTTCATGGGCAAGACTTCAGACCCCACTTGTCAGATGAGAAATCTGAGGTTCCAAGAGGTTATGTGACACATTAGCCTATAAAACCTGAGACTCAAACCAGGTGTGGTGGCGCACACCTGTCATCCCAGTACTCGGGAGACTGAGACAGGAGGATCGCAGGTTCGAGGCCAGCCTCAGCAACTTAGCGAGGCCCTCCGCAACTTAGTGAGACCCTGTTTCAAAATAAAGAATAAAGCCAGGCGTGGTGGCGCACACTTGTAATCCCAGTACTTGGGAGGCTGAGACCGGAGGATCCAGGTTTGTGGCCAGCCTCAGCTACTTAGTGAGGCCCTCCGCAACTTAGTGAGACCCTGTTTCAAAGTAAAGAATAAAAAATAAGGCTGGAGGTGTACTTCGGAGGTAGAATGCCCCTGGGTTCAATCCCCAGTACCGCAAAAAAAATAAATAAATAATTAAAAAATAAAATAGGGATGGGGTTTAGCTCAGAAGTAGAATGTCCCTGAGTTAAATGCCTAGTACAAAGAAGGAAGGAAGGAAGGAAGGAAGGAAGGAAGGAAGGAAGGAGATGGGAGAGAAGGAGGGAAGGTGGAAGGGAAGGGAAGGAGGGAGGGAAGGGAAGGAGGGAGGGAAGGGAAGGAGGGAGGGAAGGGAAGAGGAAGGAAGGAAGGAAGGAAGGAAGGAAGGAAGGAAGGAAGGGAGGGAGGGAAAGAAAAGAGAGAGAAAGAGAAGGAAGGAAGAAAGAACAAAAGAAAGAAACCCTGAGACTCAGAACTAAAACCTGGACTTCCAAATTCCTGGTCCAACGCATAGAAAGAAACAAGAACTCAGGATGTCAGATGGGATCTCCGCAGCAGCTCAAATAAGCCTACAAAGACGACTTTCATTGTGTATCCCTGCTTCAGGCTAAGAGAAAACTGTGGTCACCCGCTTAGAAACACAGGACCCAAGGGCTCCGGTCTCAGAAAACAATCATGGTCACAGCGCTGCCGTCCATCAGCCAAAAGAAATCCCAAAATAACTTAGAGTCTTGATTTGCATTCTTGAACACCATCAATACAACACACGGAGCCGGGCGTGGGGGCGCATGCTTGCAATCCCAGTACTTGGGAGGCTGAGACAGGAGGATCGCAGGTTCGCGGCCAGCCTCAGCTACTTAGCGAGGCCCTCTGCAACTTAGTGAGACCCGGTTTCAAAATAAAGAATAAAAAATAGGGCTGGGGGTGGAGCTCAGAGGTAGAATGCCCCTGGATTCAATACTGCAAAAAAAAAATAAAAAGACAACACACAGCCTGCAGAATTCTTTCGACTCACGGTTCTGCAGGTTCCAGTTGGAGAGCAGGTGAGCCCGGGGCTCTGGGCCCCTGGCAAGGATGGCAAGTCATGGCGGGAGCATGTGGCGGTGCGAACCAGTTACCCCAGGAGCCAGGAAGCCAAAGAGGGAAGGAAGAGACCGTAGGTCGACCACTTCCAAGGCCACACCCCCAGTGACCTGCTTCCTCCCATGAGGCCCCGCTCCTAAAGGTGCTACCTACCACCTCCCAGCAGCCCACGCTGGCGACCAGGCCTTTGACGCATGCTCTTCAGGGGACACTGTCCACGTTCCAGACACAGCACCAGCGTCCCGTCCTGTTGAGACCAGGAGCCCAGCAGCCCCGCATCCGCTTCGGCTGCATGCTCGGGCCTCCTGGTGGCCCCCCAAGGTGGCCATTCCCACCGTAGCCCTGAGTGGCCCTCAGCCACAGGCCCACACTCTCCCCACGCACCGGGGCCACTTCTGCAGGAGCCACAGCCAGGCCCTCGGGCCACACGCCCCCGCCAGCCAGGGAGCTGCGACCGACCGGCCACCGCCCTGTGCCTGGACCACGCTCTCGCTACCCAGTGGCATTTCCTACGGAGCAGCGGCTCCCGTGCTGTGGCCCTGAGCTGGGGACCAGCGACAGCCGGCGTGCTCTGACAGGTGTCCCTGCTCACGCAGATGCACACAGCACATTGCTGCGGCAGATCACTGATGTGTGCCTCGGGAGCAGCGAGCTCTTCCGGGCCCGGCTTTGCCATCCCCCTCTCTCTGCCTAGAAGGGTAGGAGCCACGTCTGTGTGCCCGCTGCCACCCCACCCCTGGGAGTCGTCTTGGACCTGCGATTCTCCTGTCTCAGCCTCCCGAGTACTGGGATGACAGGCGTGCGCCACGGCACCCTGTGGATGGGAGTTCTTTACGTTGAACGTCCCCAGTTCTGATGACTGAAGAGGTGTCTGTCTCCTGATGGGACCTAACTGAACTAGTTACCAGAGTAACTACCAGATTGAGACCCTCAGAGGTGGGGTTTGGGGACTAGTTTGGTCATGCCCTCCGACCTGAGAGTAGTTCCGAGCTGCGGGTCATGTGAACAGGATGCCAGGTGCCCATGGCATGCAGGGACATCACAGTGGACGGGTCAGAATGTCACTTTGTGCCTGTGGCTTGCAACACTTGTCCTGGGATCTTGGGGCTTCTACATGTCACCCTTGGGGCAGGAGGCTGGCCTCGGGGCTGCAGAAGAGGGTGGAGACTTCTGTGTGCACGGACAGGCAGGAAACGGAAGTCCCAGGTCCCTTAACCCCTATCCAGTCAGTCTTAGAGCCAGAGCGTGTTCTTGGGTGGCCTACTAGAAAAGTCTTTACTGCAGCCACAGGGGTACTGGGACTGAACCCCAAACACAGTTGGACTTTGTGGGTTACAGAATCACCCCGACTGGATTCGCAGCCTCGCCGAGCTTCCTGTGGAAGGTAGGACATTAAACGGGATGTTGAAAGGGAGAAGAGAGACACTGGTGAGTTCAGGGGACACTGGGACTCTTAAGCGCCCAGGTCACTCTAAGCCCCGCTGCCAAGGGAGGTGGCTTGCTGTGTCTCAGGAGATTCACTGTCCTCTCCTTGCACACGGTGGTCAACTCACCTGGGCAGATGCCGGCACAGGGACACCTCGCCTCCTATAGACCCGCACTGCTCCCCATAGACCCTGCACCAGACCCCAAGACCAGACTTAAATTCTTAGCCCTGGCGCCTCCCATGGCCCGGGATGAAATCACTTCTACACCAAGAGCGCTGCAAGGTTTTTTGTTTGTTTGTTTGTTTGTTTGTTTGTTTGGGGGCGATGTGGGGGGGGGACTGGGGGATTCTGCCTCCGAGCTACACCCCCAGCCCGATTTTATTTTTATTTGGAAACAGTCTCACTAGGTTGATGAGAGTGTCACTATTTGCTGAGGCTGTCCTCGAACCTGCGATCCTCCTGTCTCAGCCTCCCAAGTACTAGAATTACAAGCGTGCGCCACCACACCCGGCTTGGGGGGGGTTTATTGTTTTTTGATCCTGGGGACTGAACCCAGGGGAACTCTACCTCCAAGCTATACCCCCCGCCCTTTGTATTTTTATTTTGAAACGGGGTCTGTCTTGCTGAGGATCTTGCTAAATTGATGAGGCTGACCTCTAACCTATGATCCTCCTATCTCAACCTCCCCAGTACTAGGATTACAGATATGCGCCAGGGCACCCAGTAACTTCAGCCTCTTTGAGGGGCATCCCGGCTCCGCAGATCACCAGCCCATGACTTAGCAAAATGTGACGTGGAATCAGGAGGGACCCGGGCTGCAGGTCGACCCAGCTGTGATCTGATGCCACCTGTCCAGGGGACTGCAGTCAAGGCTGTGACAGACAGTGCCATTCTGAGCAGGTATCTCGAGCTAACCCAGATGAGGTTTTTACCACATTTCTTTTTTTTTATTTCTTTTCTTTTCTTTTTTTTTTTTTTTTTTTTTTGGTGGTGGTACTAGGGATGGAACCCAGGGGCCTTCTACCTCCAGGCTACACCCCCATCCCAATTTTATATTTTATTTGGAAACAGGGTCTCCCTAAGTTGCTGGGAGCCTCACTAAAGGGCTGAGGCTGGCTTCGAACCTGCGATCCTGTCTCAGCCTCCCAAGTACTGGGATGACAGGCATGTGCTACAGCACCCGGCTGCATGTCATCATGAAGCATGAGCTCTGTGTCGTTCGCACGCCATGCTAGCAACTCCAACCCGACCCACTGAGACAGCAACCGCGAGGGCTGGGCGGGAGGAGCTCTCAGCCCTGGACTTGTAGCTTCTTTCCTCGGCCCTTCTTTCCAAGAGCCAAAGGAATTCAGCTCAGGAGACACAGGAATCAGGGTACAGTGCTTAATAGAGGGAGACAGGGAAAGGCAACAGGACCCCCGCGAGGGTCACTGCTCCCTGATGCCCCCACTGGTCCCTGGCTGCTCCATCAGATCCCTGTTGCTGCTACCCCACTTCATTGCTCATAACTGCTTCTCTCCTTGATGCTACTCTGCCTGCCACAGTCTCTTCTTCTCTCCTCTCACCACTGAATTGCTTTGCTGGCGGGAAATCAGCTTATATAGCATGGCAACTCCTCTGATTGGCTCCTAGATCTGGGCCCTGATTGGCCCTTTGATCTAGGCCCTGATTGGCCCTTAGATCTGAGCCCTGATTGGCCCTTCGATCTGGGCCCTGATTGGTCTTTAGAGCTGAGCCTTGATTGGTCCTTAGATCTGGGCCCTGATTGGTCCTTAGATCTGGGCCCTGATTGGTCCTTAGATCTGGGTCCTGATTGGTCCATTTTCTATCCCTCTTTGGAATCTCTGATCAGTCTTAACCTAGAAGTCAGGGAAAGCTGCAGCCCCGGCCCTTAATGGGCGCTCACCACCCTTTATCCTTTATCACCACCATCTGGAAGAGGTTCCAACTAGCATCTCGAACCCAGATGGGTGGTGTAAGAGGAGGTGTGAGCAAGATCAGCTGAGAGGGAGAAACATAGGAAGAGAGAGAGAGAGGGAGGAGACAAAGCAAAGGAGGAGAGACAGAGGACAAAGGCAAAGAAAGCAAGAGAGACAGAAAAACTGAGACCTATAGAAAGGAAAGAGAAAAAGAAAGTGAGCAAGCCGGGCGTGGTGGCGCGCCTCTGTAATCCCAGTACTTAGGCTGAGACCGAAGGATCACAGGTTCGAAGCCAGCCTTAGCAACTTAGCAAGGCCCTGTTTCAGAGTAGAAAATAAAATAGGGCTAGGGGTGTAGCTCAGAGGTAGAGCACCCCTGGGTTCAATCCCTACAAGAATGAAAAGAGAGAGAAAGCGAGCTAGAGAGAGAGGAGAGAGGCAGGGACTGTGAGAGAGAGGGAGAGCGCACGCAGAGGCCCAGACAGTCGGCATGGCTTGCCAAGAGGAGAGGCGCGGTACCCCACTTCCCAGGGAAGCCTCTCCTGGCCGCTCCGCCTCCATCGCCTGACGCTGGCCTTGAGTTCTGCCCAAGTCAGGGGCCTCAGAGGAAGACAGATTTCACCCACACACACAGCCACAGCCGGGACAGGTGGCAAGTCCTTCCCTGGGGGGGCCAGGCCCATGCAGGAGCACTGTGCAAAGTCCCCTCAGAGAGCCTCGCCCACAGCTCTTCCCGGACTGCTCACGATGGCCTCACAAAGAATCAGGGCAGGGATCCCTGTCACATGTCCATGGAGTCCCAAAAGAGGCGCTGTGACAAGTCCCTCTCTGTCTCTGCCTTCTAAAGACACTACAGGAGCCGGGCATGGTGGTGCACGCTTGTCATCCCAGTACTTGGGAGGCTGAGACCGGAGGATCCGGGTTCGCGGCCAGCCTCAGCTACTTAGTGAGGCCTCCGCAACTTAGTGAGACCCTGTTTCAAAAGAAAGAATAAAAAATAGGGCTGGGGGTGTAGCTCGGAGGTAGAACGCCCCTGGGTTCCATCCCCAGTGCCATAAATGGATGAATGAATAAATGAATAAATAAATAAATATAAAATATATTCAGAAGGGCCAGAGGTGTGGCTCAGTGGTAGAGCCCTTGTGTAGCATGCATGAGGCCCTGGGTTTGATCCCTAGCGCTGCAAGAAGAAGAAGAAGAGGGGGGGAAGGGAGAAGGAGGAGGAGGAGGAGGGGAGAAGGAGGAGGAGGAGGA
>PVJS01037988.1:0-19631 GCA_004027185.1 Glis glis
TCTCTCTCTCTCTCTCTCTCTCTCTCTCTCTCTCTCTCTCTCTCTCTCTCTCCTTAGTGAGGCCCTCTGCAACTTCGTGAGACCTGGTTTCAAAATAAAGCATAAAAAATAGGGCCGGGTGCGTAGCGCGGAGGTAGAATGCCCCTGAGTTCAATCCCCGGTACCGCAAAAAATAAATAAATAAAATAAAATATAAGATTGTCTGGGGTGTAGCCGGGAGTTAGAATGTCCCTGGGTTCCATCTCCAGTACGAGGAAAAAATAATTCTCTCTGCCACAACCCACATAGATCTGTCAGCAAACCCTTTGGCAACTCTATTTTAACATAAACCTGGAGATTTGCAATACCTCCATGCATCTACCTTTGTCTCCTATGGGTAATTCTTCATAGAGCAGCCAGAGCAGTTCTTTGAAATGTAAGTCAGATCATTTTATTCCTCTTTTCAAAACTTTCCAGTAGTTTCTTTCTGTCCAACTCAAAGTAAAAGACAAACTTCCTTAGTTGACTTGGCCTCTACTACCACTCTGACCTCATCTCCTGCTAACTTGCCCTCTTTTTCACTGCACTCCAGTACCACTGGCCTTCTTTTTTGTTAAGCACACCAGGCATACCTCTGCCCTTCCTATCCTCTATACCAGGAAAGCAGTCTTTCTTAAATATTTTCATGACTCATTCCCTGTAACACTTTCCTTAATACCACCTTACTAATAAAGCCTTTACTGGATTTCCTACCTAAAACAGCATCCCACCTGCTGGGCATGGTGGTGTACACCTGTAATCCCAGTACTTGGGAGGCTGAGACAGGAGGATTTCAGATTCAAGACCAGCCTCAGCAACATAGTGAGACTCTCAGAACCTAGCAAGACTCTGTTTAAAAACAAAAAATAAAAGAATGGCTGGGGGTGTAGCTCAGAGGTAGAATGCCCTTGGGTTCAATCCTCAGTATCACACACATACACACACACACACACACACACACAAATAGCATCTCACCTACTGTGTGTCCCTTCCCTCCTTAATTTTTTCCATAGTGACTACTGCTATCTAACATGGGGTATATCATTTGTCTCCTTCCACTGGAATGTGAACTCCAAAATGGCAAGAATTTTTATCTTAGTTCACTATTAATAGATATGTATTTTAAAAATTAAGATAATGAATGTCTTCTAGACTTTTTCTAATGCTTATTTATAGGTTTAAAAACATTTCTCTGACAGACATAATACTTTCAGAAATTTCAACAAAATTTATGAGGATGAAAATTTCGCAGCCCATTTTTTATTCATTATATATCTTTAGAATAGCAACTTTTCACTGTCCATAGGATAAAATAACTAAGTCTTAGCAAAATATACAGCCCTTACATGAGCTGGCATCAACATATACAGCCATGTTTTCATTTAACACACATTAAGCTTATTTGGAAACCTGTAGCTTTGAACATTAAGAGGCAATAGAGTATCATTAAAAATATTGTCATGTAGTACCAGTTCCCCTTATTAGAGTGACCTTGAATGAATTATCACTTCTCATTTTCTTCTAGGATAGGCCTCATTTTAAGATGATATTTTATCAGACAAGAGAACAGGCTTTAGATATCTAGAGCAAGAACGATCAGGCTAAGGGAACAGAAGTTGCAAAGGCCCCAAAGCAGGAGGTCTGATGTATTTAAGGGGCCATAGAAGGCTGGAGAGAATGAAGAAGAGCTGTGAATGAGGTTAAAGAGATCATATATGATCAATAAATGTCAAAATAAAAAAAGTGGATATAGAAGTAATAACTCACATAGGAGGGTGGAGCAAGCCAAGGCTTAAGAGAGCCGGAGAGCAGAATGATAATGAGAATAGAGCTAACTGGGTTCAGAGACGCCTGGGAACCACTGAGGCATCCCATGGCAAGGAGAGGAGAAGGCCTGTAGTTGTAAAGATGGGGAGCTTTCAAACTATCAGTGCTCTTGAAGGAAACAGTAATAGTGCAAAAACACTAAAAAAGTAGACTTCATGAGTAGTGTCAGAAAGTTTTTGAGGACACTTAATCTTTTTTTTATGTTCATTTACTGGTGCATTGTAATTATACATTTTGATATATGTCAGGGTATGAACATCATACATGCACACATTGCACATTTAGCCCTCCCTCCAATTCCACCCTATTCCCTCTCCCTTCCCTCCCTTTCATGCTCCGGATAGTGATTGAGTCTTATAGGTTTGTGTATGTACATCATGTGCTATAGTGTGTTTCCCTCCACCCCCCTCCCAACTCCCTCAGTTAGGTCACCTTCTTTGTCCATCTAAAGATTTCTTCTTCTTCCCTTCTAAGTCCCTTCTAAGTCCCATTCTATCTAGCTCCCACATATTAAGGGGGACATCCAATTTTTTACTCTTAGTGACTTACTAATATCACTTGGCATAATGTTCTCTAGTTCTCTCCATTTCTCTGCAAATGATGTGATTTTGTTCTTCTTTGTGGCTGCGTAAAATTCCATTGTGTACATATCCCATAGTTTTGTGATCCATTCATCTGTTGATGGACACCTTGGCTGGTTCCAAAGTTTGGCAACTGTGGATGTCCGCTGTCACCACTCCTTTTCAATATAGTACTCGAGACTCTAGCCAGAGCAATAAGGCAAGAGAAGGAAATAAAAGGAGTACAAATAGGAAAAGAGGAATTGAAACTATCTCTATTTGCAGATGACATGATATTATACTTAGAAGATCCAACAAACTCAACCAAAAGGCTCATAGAACTGATCAACAAATACAGCAAAGTGTCAGGATACAAAATCAGTCTTAAAAAATCAGAAGCTTTTCTGTATGCCAACCATAAATCCACTGAAAAAGAAATCCAGAAGACATTTCCACTCACAGTATCCCCCAAAACAATAAAATACTTGGGAATAAACCTAACCAAGGAGGTAAAAGACCTCTACAAGGAAAACTATAAAACACTTAATCTTTAAAATAAATTCAGTATTCTATGAGAATTAAGTAGAGAACAAGATGATGCTTCTGAAAATTAAATAATTTTACATTATGAAATTAAAAGTAAAAAATTGGAAGGTAAATTTGAGGAAATACGTTAGAAAGTTGATTAAAATCAAGGCATAAAGATGGAAAAATGCAAGATTTAAAAATGCGTAGATGATCAATCCAGGTGTTTGAGCATCTGACTAATAATTTGTGGTCTAGAAATAAAGAATTTTATCAAAGATAACATTCAGGAAAAATTTCCAATGTAGAAGACTATGAATTTCCAGAGTTCTTAGTACAGTAAGTTAAAAAGGTCACATAATTATAATAAAATTTCAGACATAAAAAAACAGAAAGAAAAAGAAAAAAATTCTACAGAGAAAAAACATAACACATATTATAGAAAGTGAATTTTTAACAGCAATAATATTTTAGAAAATACTGAATTAAGGTTTTCAGAACATTCTGAAGGAAAAGTAATTTTTAACAGAAAATTCTGTAATCACCCAAATCATTATTCAAGTACAAAGGTAGACTGCCAGGCATTTTTAGTCATGCAACAATCTAAGAGCCTTCCATATTGCTTTTCTTAGTTGTTAGAGAATAAACAGGCCCAAGTAGCACAGTTGCGGGTGGGAGAATAGTGAGGACAGGAGGAGGGGTGAGGTCCTAGGATGACAGCAAGCCTAGAGAGTCATCAGCACACGGTGGCAGAGGATGAAGGGCTCTAGAAGGGAGGGAGGTCTTGCACATACAGAAGATCTTAAGAGATTCATGGTAAGATGAGTCTTTTGAAAAAAATATACGGAGGAGGGTAAAGGAAATATTGGGTTTTTTTTCTGTCAGAGTGTATCTGCTTTTTATTTTTATATGTTTTTATTGGTACATTATAGTCTCATATCATAATGTAAATCATGTTGACAGTAACATACATGCACACAGCACTTGGACCCCCTCCTCCCCGACTGCCTCCCATCTCCCCCTTCCCCATACAGAGTACTGAGATTGACATTGGTATTTTCATATATGTACACATAGCCGATGGTAGTAATTCTTTCAATGAACCTCACTCTTCCCCCTCCCCTTCCCTTAGACCACCTCCCTGGCTCCACTGACATTTCTCCTCCATTATCTGAAGTCCCTCTGGTATCCCGGTTACTCCCTAGCTTCCTCATATTAGGGAAAACATATGACCCTTCACTTTCTGTGACTGGCTAATCTCACTTAACATAATGTTCTCCAGGTCCATTCATTTTCTTGCAAATGACATAATTTTGTTCTTCTTTATTGTTGAGTAGAATTCCATTGTGTGGATATCCCATAATTTTGTAATCTATTCATCTGTTGATGGACACCTATATTGGTTCCATAATTTGGCTATTGTGAATTATGCTGCTATGAACATGGGTATGCATATATTACTGTAGTTCTCTGGTTTTAACCCCTTTGGAAAGATACCCAGGAGTGATATAGCTGGATCATATGGTGGATCCATTCCCAGTTTTCTGAGGAATCTCCTTTCTGGGGATACTGATCTCCATAACATCTGACCTATTCGTAATCCCACCAACAGTGTAGAAGAGTTCCAATTTCCCTACAACCTCGCCAACATTTATTACTTTTTGACTTCTTGATGATTGCCATTCTGATTGGAGTTAGATGGACTCTCCCCAATCAAGAAGTATAATTTAAAGAAAAAACTTAGAATCTCTCAGAAAAATAAAATGTTTTTCATTTATTTATTTATTTTTATGGCACTGGGGATTAAACTTGGGTACTCTACCTCTGACTACACTCCAGCCCTATTTTTTATTTTCATTTTAAAACAGGGTCACACTAGGTTGATGAGAATCTCACTACTTGCTGAGGCTGTCCTTGAACCTGCAATCCTCCTGTCTCAGCCTCCCAAGTACTGGGATTACGGATGTGTACCACCACGCCCAGCTAAAATCTGTTTGTCAACTTCTTTTTTTTTTTGGTATTGGGGATTGAACCCAGGGGCATTCTACCTCCAAGCTACATCCCCAGCCCTATTTTTTATTCTTTATTTTGAAACAGGGTCTCACTAAGTTGCAGAGGGCCTCACTAAGTAGCTGAGGCTGGCCGTGAACCCGGATCCTTCGGTCTCTGCCTCCCAAGTACTGGGATTACAAGCGTGGGCTACCACGCCCGGCTGTTTGTCAACTTCCAACAACAAAGAAAAATGTAATCATATTATAATTATTTGACTCTGCCTAAATAATATTGATATGATTTTAATAATTTAAAAATTATATTGACTTAAGGCCGGGTGAATGATCTTTATAATTATCTTTATAATTTCAAAGATAAGAAGTGCCTAAATTTATTTACATTTTAATAGGCCTTTGGACTACAGTAAAACCAAATTAGAAGTTTACAGTTTATATTACTTATATACACTGCTTTAAGACCTAAAAATTTTTCATATGCAAAAATTTTCATTAGTGCCTTGAAATAAATTTGTGTTCTATCACTCTCAGCAGCATCATGCATTCCTTTGAAAAGTAGTAGTTTGAATAAGTGAGAATTGTAATAGTTACTCTTTTTCTTTGCAGTGCTAGGGAATCTAGGGCCTCATGTGTAAAGAAAGCACTTTACCACTGAGCTACACCCCCAGCCCCAGTTAGTCTCTGTATTCCACATTTCATAGACTTAAAGATGCACTTTTTTGTTTCACATCTAACATTTCTGACAATTGATGGTGTGCCATGGTTTGTTAGTGTTGTTTTTTCTTAGTGGTTCATAAAAAAATAATGCATCTTTTTTTCAATGTTACCCTAGAATTGATAAAATATGGTGCATATATTGCTTGGGACATACACCATTTCAAGGAATCATAATAGTTATTTAATGTTCTCTCTTCCCCTTGGGTCCACCTCCATGCATTGAGCTTTGTCAAAAATTGTAACAAGATGCCTTGTTTAAATTTTTACCTTATTATTATGAAATAAAACTAACAAAGAAAACATAAATGTAGAGCACAACTTATTTAGTATACACTGAGTAATCAGTACTGTAGGTAGGGAAAACATTATCAGCATTGTGAAAGGCCTGCTTTTGTCTCTTCACAATCACTATTCCTTTTGGCCCCTGAACCATAGTCACTGTTGTGACATTTTTGGCAATCATTTCATTTTCTTCTAAAAATTTACCTTATCGCCTACATATTTTAGTTTAGTTGTACTTGTTATATAATGGAATAACAGAGAGTATAATCTTTTGCATTTGGCTTCTTTTACACGGAATTGTTGCATTCATTTGCATTATATAGCTGTCGATCTCATTTCATTATATGACAGTTTTTTACCCATTTTACTGTTACTAGATGTATGTGAACATTTCAGTTTAGAACGAGGGTGTATAATGCTGCTATGAATTTGCCTTTGCAGTTTGTTGTGCATATTGCATGCATACTTGTCAGGAGTGAAAATGCTGGGTCAACAGGTATATCTATCTTCAACTCCAGCAGTTAATGCCAAACTTGTTCAAAGGGGTTGTGATAACTTACTCTTTTTTTTTTTTTGTGGTACCAGGGATTGAACCCAGGGGCGTTCTACCTCCGCGCTTCACCCCCGGCCCTATTTTTTTATACTTTATTTTGAAACCGGGTCTCACGAAGTTGCAGAGGGCCTTACTAGGTAGAAAGAGAGAGAGACAGGGAGAGAGAGAGAGAGCTGAGGCTGGCCACGAACCTGGATCCTCCGGTCTCCACCTCCCAAAGTACTGGGATTACAAGCGTGCGCCACCACGCCCAGCTGATAACTTACTCTTGTTGTTCCTGATCTTCACCCACAGGCATAAGTACAAAGGATGGGATTTCATTGTGGTTTCATTCACATTTCCCTGAATATTAATCAGATTGAGTACACATCCATGTTTTTATTGACTATTTGGATTTCTTTTATTAATTGTCCAAATATTATCTCCTTTCTTACTGGGCTGTCCCGCTTTTTCTTACAGATTTGTAGGCCTTCTTTACGTCAACTAGATATGAATTTTTTGGTCTATGTGTTGCAGATGTCTTCTCCCAGACAGTAGCTTGCTTTTCACTCTTATGGTGTCTTTTGATGAGAAGTTTTTAATTTAATGTAGTCTTTGCAGTCTTATGTGTTTAATTTTTGTTACTGTTACATAAAAGTATACAAACAGTGTGCTCTGTTTTTGTGTCGATCTGTCATATTAATTATCTGGTTTATATCATGTGTAATCCCCAGTTTTTGCGTATGTGATCTATCATTGCCATGGTGAATGGCAGTCTCTTACTACTAATATGTTTTTCAGTGTCTCTTGTAGTTTGTACTTTTTGAGTATTGATGCTATGTTACTTGGTAAACAAATTTAGAATTATCTTCTGACAGCCGGGTGTGGTGGTACACGCTTGCAATGCCAATACTTGGGAAGTTGAGACTGGAGGTTCACAGGTTCACAGTCAGCCTCAGCAGTTTGGTGAGGCACTCCACAATTTAGTGAGACCTTGTTTCAAAATAAAAACTAATTAAATAAATAAAATAGGGCTGGGGGTGTAGCTCAGAGGTAGAATGCCCCTGGGTTCAATCTCCAGTACCACCAAAAATAAAAAATAAAAAATAAAAAAATTACCTGACTTCATTACTGTCATATAGTGCTTTTTATAAAATCTGAAGGTAACTGCTTCTGATACTAAGAATTTAATCCCAATCTTCTTTTTTTTATATTTCCTTGGTCGATTGTTCAGTCTTGTTTCAGTTAGCATGATTGCTTCCTGCCAAATTGTTTATGTCAAAACTTTAAAAGACTCCAGGCATGGTGTTCATTTGGAAAGGCAAGTAGTACTTCCGATTTTAATGATGACAGCTGAAACTATCTAGTAGTACTTAGTCCTTGAAAGGGACCTAATGAAGCTCCCAGGACTACTGAAAAGTTTCTTTCCATTTAATGAGATAGTCTGGCAATTTCTTAGTTTTTGTACTTTCAGTTTAATAAAAATATTTCATAGTAATATGCAAACACTTGATGCAGAGTCTCAGTTTCTCTATAAGTCCCTTTGCCAAATGCAGGAGTTTCAGACTTGCTACTGGCAAGAATGAAGTAAATGACTGCATTAAATGCACTGTGATGTTTGATTTGTCACTTTTTCCTTGTACTAGTTTTAATTTTTACTTTACTTTTTTTTTGGGGTACTGGGGATTGAACCTAGGGGCATTCTACCTCTGAGCTAAACCCCCAGCCCTAATTTTTATTCTTTATTTTTTTGAAACAGGATCTCACTCAGTTGCAGAGGGTCTCACTAAGTAGCTGAGGCCAGCTGCGAAGCCGGATCCTCTGGTCTCAGCCTCCCAAGTACTGGGATTACAAGCATGCGCCACCACATCCGGCTTACTTTACATTTTTTGAAGCTGGCTTTGAGATGCACTCAAGTTTAAAATTCTTAAATTTTCCTGATGTAATAAAATTTTATCAATATGGAGTAACAATAAATATGTAATGATAGTTCTATTCTTTAAAGTCTATTTTTATATTAATAGAGTCACATCTGTTTTCTTTTGATTGGTATTGTTCTTATATCCTCATATGTGTTTTTAAAACTATATTGCATTTGATCTAACATGCCTTCCATTATAAATGCATCTCAATTCAGAGACATTAAAAATGTAAACAAATGACTTGACAGAAATAGTTAAATATCATCAGTTGAAGCTGTACCCTGATTTTTGCTATGTACATATGTGGAAAATATATACCACGAATTTATGAAATATAGTTTTTCAACCTTTCTGTGTTCTTATGTTTTAAAGTATATCTTTTAAAAATTATGCCATTTTGGAATTTTAAAAATCTACTCTGATAAGCCAGGCACACCTGTGGCATACACCTGTAATCCCAGTTCTTGGGAGGCTGAGACAGGAGGATTGCAGGTTCGAAGCCAGCCTCAGCAACTTAGTGAGACCCTGTTTCAAAATAAAAAATAAGAAAAGGGCTAGGGGTATATCTCAGAAGTAGAATGCCTCTGGGTTCAATCCCCAGTACCCCCCCAAATCTACTCTGATAGGTTTTGCCTTAGGATATTTGAGGTGCTTAGGATATTTACTGATATATTTGTACTGATGTCTTCTATTGCATTTTTTGTTGTATTTATCATACTTTTTTGAATTTCTTTTTCCATTCTTTCTTACCTCTTTTGAACTGATTTCTTTCCATTCCCCTATTTTTTCCTCTACTAGTTTACACTCTAATTCTCTTTTACTATTATACCTTTAATTTTAATATGCAGAACAAAATTTAACCACATCTGAAGTTAATATCTATACCACCCATTCAAATAAATGAGGACCGTGCACTACTTGAACCCTCATCATTTCTTTTTTTTTTTTTAACTTTTTATGTTCATTTATTGGTGCATTGTAAATTGTAATTATACATTTTGATATATGTCAGGGTATGAACATCATACATGCACACATTGCACATTTAGCCCTCCCTCCAATCCCACCCTATTCCCTCCCCCTTCCCTCCCTTTCATGCTCCGGATTAATTACAAGTAATCATTTCTTTCTTGATGTATACTATTGCTGAGCAGAATTTAGGTCTGTCATTGATTTTATTTAAAATTTCACAAACTGTAGGCATCATTGTTATTATTTCAAACCCTGAATTGGACAGTCATCTTAGCATACTTTCCTCTCTGCTTATTTTCTCCTTTCTCGTTTTTTTCACCTATTTTGTGCTCTTCTGCCATCTTGATGTCATACAGAATTTTACATGTGGATTGTGATGGACATTCTCTGCTCTTCCTCTGCCTCTCCTTCCTCCCAACAGGAAATGGTTAGGAGTGACTATCTTTTGAACTTCTCTTCTCCTCCCAAAGCTAAGCGGACCTTGAACACTGCCCTGTTGTACCCCACGCCGTTAGCTGGGTTAGCTGGTCGTGCTTTTGTTCCGTCTTGCAGTGGAGGTTGGAGAGGCAGTGAGCCGCCTAAAGCAGTGAAAGAACCTGCCAGAAAATTCTGACCAGCCCATCTGGAGTGCCTGGTTCTCTTCTCTGGAAATCATTTCTTTCTCCTCTGGGAATGCTCAGAGTTTTTATGTTAATTTCTTATTCTGTAAATCTCACTTGAATAGTAGCATCTCTGGGCTTGGTTTTGTGAGAGGGAGTCGGCAGTCCATGCTGGCTTGCCATTTTTTATAACATTATTATTATTATTATTATTATTATATTTGCTGCTAAATATTTGGGGTATTGGTCTTAAGATTCAAGTTGGAACATCTTTTTCAGTTGATTTCTTCCTTTACCTTCGGTCTCTCCAGTTCTGATAGTATCAGCAGTGATGAGGAAGAGCTCAGGACTTTGGGAAGCAGTGATAGTTCTGGAAGCAGCACTCCAGAAACGGTGGGACCTCCTTTCGTCATGGATGAGAACATCTGGTTCAACAAGTGTAAGAGAGTGAGACAAAAGTACCAACTTGCCCTGGAACAGAAGGTATTCATCAGTTGCTAAAGTCACTTGACTCTCCTTACATTGCCTTTGACTATCACTGACAAAAGATCTAACTGAATAAAATTATGTACCCTTTGCTACTTCCCACCAGTTTCTGAATTTTCCTCTTAATTAAAAATCAGGTGCCGGGCATGGTGGCACACGCTTGTAATCCCAGTACTTGGGAGGCTGAGACAGGAGGATCGCAGGTTCGAGGACAGCCTCAGCAAGTAGTGAGACTCTCATCGACCTAGTGAGACCCTGTTTCCAAATAAAAATAAAATAACACTGGGGATGGAGCTCTGAGGTAGAATGCCCCTGGGTTCAACCAGTGCTACACACACACAAAAAAAAAAATCAGGCAAAATTTTGTTAAATTTTTTCTAACTTTATATTTTTTAATATAAAAATAAGCCAGTTTATTCTTTTGTAAGCAGCTTAATTTATATATTTGATATTTTTGTTTCTATGAATAATTTTCTAAAAGATTATTGGTTTATGAAAATGCATTGATGACCCAAGCACATATGTCTGTTTTTTTAAATTAGATATTTTAGCAATCCATGACTGCTAAGCACTGTACTAGGCAAAGTAGAGTATATAACAAAAAAACTAAAACTCCATTATCTTTAGTTTATGACCTTTACTTTTTTACCATATTATTTATTTTCCCTTCTTCCACATCTTCAAACTTATCATTATTCATAGATGATGTATGTAGAGAAAGCCCAGTGAAATTAGCAATATAGAAATATTAGAACAATTAAAAATACAGCAAATGGTTATAAGTTAAATTAGAAATATTAATAGATTTCCTATATAGAAACAGCAGTTGCTTGAAAAATCTTTTTAAAATCCCAATTATAATATATACAAAATTTACATAATCTATATGAAGAAAACTTTCCCTGTGTGCATGTGTGTGTGCACGTGCGTGCGTGTTAGTTACTGGAGATTGAACTCGGGGGCTTTCTACCATTGAGCTACACCCCCAGCCCTTTTCACTTTTTATTTTAAAACACGGTCTTACTTAGTTATGGGGTACTGGTCTCAAACTTGCAATCCTCCAGTCTCAGCTCCCATGTACTGGGATTACAGGTGTGTGCCTCCACACCCAGCTTAGAATACAAATTTTCAAAAGTTTTTCTCAAATAAAAAGAGCTTACTAGGGACAAAGAAAATAGAAGACCTGAAAACAGGAGAACAGTATATGAGTTAATGCCATGCAGGCCTCAGGGGGCATAGTTCCTTAACTTTAGCTACTTGTGTTTTAATACCAACAGGGGAACAACAGATGTAGGCCCACTATTATTCAAGATGGAAACTGGACTTAGAAGGCAGGAGTCAGATACAGAATGACAGAGTAAACAAAGAAATATGTAAATAAGCCTTGACTGCAGGAAACAGCAAAAATAATAACCAATGTGGGTGGCAGTCGTCTGCTGGAATATTTTTAACAACTGATTCGTGCAGAGGAGATGGAGAGAGTATCACTGATTGTAGCACTTGCCACTTCTCTGAGGTAAATACTCCCATCGTAGCCAACTTAGAACTACCAATACGACATTACTGAATGTTGAACTAGGAAGACGTATACAGTAGAACCCTATTAGGTAGTATTTCTGCCAGACATATGAAATAGTTATGAAAGACTGCAAAACTATAGATAATATTAAATAATTAGGAAGTGATGAATTTTGAGTAGTTACCACCTTTGCTTTTATATAATTCATTTAATTGTAAGTTGATACAGTTTTATTTTAATAATAGTGGTGTTTAACAACTGATCTGCTGCCGGGCGTGGTGGCGCACACTTGTAATCCCAGTACTTTGGGAGGCAGAGACCGGAGGATCCGGGTTCGCGGCCAGCCTCAGCTCTCTGTCTCTCTCTCTCTCTCTCTCTCTTCTCTCTCTGTCTCTCTGTCTGTCTCTCTCTCTCTCTTTCTCTCTCTCTCCTTAGTGAGGCCCTCTGCAACTTCGTGAGACCCGGTTTCAAAGTAAAGTATAAAAAATAGGGCTGGGGGTGTAGCGCGGAGGTAGAACGCCCCTGGGTTCAATCCCCGGTACCGCAAAAAAAAAAAAAAAAAAAAAAACTGATCTGCAAAATTTCTGAAAACTTAATAATCAGCTCTCAGGAGCCCATACAAGCTGGTTACAGCCCACCACTGGGAGTATGAAAGTAAAGCAGAACTAAAACATTGACTAAAAATACCAGAAAAAGTGAGAGGAAGCTAAAGCCTTTAGATACTGGATTACAGTGAAGGAAGGCAGAAGCATTTTGTGATTTCCATGCCTCTTTACAAAGTTAGCATTTAGGAGTTGTAATTTTGTGTATGTGTATGGGGGCACTGGGGACTGAATCCAGAGGTGTTCTACCTTTGAGCTATACCCCCAGCCTTATTTTATTTTTTATTTTGAAACAGGGGCTCACTGAGTTGCTGAGGGTCTTGCTAAGTTGGTGAGACTGGTCTCGAACCTACGATCCTCCTTGTCTTATCCCCCCACTTACTGGGGTTATAGACGTGCCCTAGGAGTTGTAATTTAAAGATAAAAGTAAAATGTTGCTTTCCTAATTAGCAATAGGAAAGAAAAGAAATAAGGAAACTTAATACAATAGAAGGGAATAAATAACAAAAATAGGTATTTTAAAAAGAGAACAAAAAGTGTTAGAAGTATAAATAGTAACCAAAAAGTCAACATTACCATAAAAGTAAATGACATAAACTTGCCAGTTAGGGCAAACTTTTACTTTTGTTATAAATAACTATAAAATGTATATACTGTTTATGAGAAAGGTGCATAAAATATAATGATACAAAATATTTGAAACTAGGGAAATAAATATATCAGGCATATTAGCTAAAATGATTTTATATCAGTGTCATTAAACATAGACATTAAGGCCAAAAGGCATTAGTAAGAAAAAAGAATGACATTGCCTTTTTAAAAAGAAACCATTCACTAAGAATATATAGCAATACTGAATTTACATACATTTAACAATGTAGCCATGAAAAATAAGAAGCAAAAAATTAATTAGAACACTTCCATTGATGCTATGTATGTATGTGAAATTATTAATGCCAATCTCAATAACATATATGGAGAAGGGGAGGAGTGGGGAGGGAGCCAGGAGAGGCTCACCAAGTGCTGTGTGCATGTATGCCCCTATCACTCTTGAACTACATTATGATGTGAGACTACAATGTACCAATAAAGTACATTAAAATTAATTAGAATGTCTAGGAGAGAAATTGACAAATCCAAATTACAGTCAGTAATTTTAATCTTTCAAAGTAATTTATAGATTGAACAGACAAAAAATTAGAATATAATAAACAGCACAATAAAGGAATTTGATCTAAAATACATTAGAGTCTAACAAATAGAATACACATTCTTGTTAAGCACAAATGGAATAACTAAACGTCTTCATGGAACACAGTAAGTCACAGTAAGGATATTATAAATACTAAAAAACATAATAGTGATCACAGTGCAGTAGAGTTAAATATCACTACAAAGTTTATTGCTACCGACATACCATCATTGTAATATTTCTTGAAAACTTCTAAATTTATGAGTCAAAAAGAAATGAGGAAATAGGAATGAAAGAATGAAAACAATGCAAGTTGCAACTTGTGCGGTACTTGTAGAAATACTTAGAAAATGAAAATTTAATGGATAAATAACAGTAGGCAAAGACCAACCAAAACAGTTCAAAAAAGGGAAAGTAATAAAATAATTGAAACTGATGAAATAAAAAACAGACAGAAATGAACAAAAGCTGATTATTTGCAACAAATAATTAAATCAACAAATCCTATCAAAATAAAGTTTTTAAAAAATTTAGGCACAGATAGACAAACTAAAAAATGAAAAGAGGTATAACTATAAAAGTGGTAGAAGAGCCAGGCATAGTGATACATGCTCGTAATCCCAGTACTTAGAAGAATGAGACAGGAGGATCACAGGTGCAAAGCCCACCTCGGCAACTTAGCGAGACTCTCAGCAATCTAGTGAGACCCTGTTTCCAAATAAGAAATAAAATCGGGCTGGAGCATAGCTTGAAGGTAGAATGCCTCTGGGTTCAATCCCCAGTACCCCAAAAATAAGTAAGCAAATAAATAAATAAATAAATAATAAAAGTGGTAGAAGTCCTCCCAATACTTATTAGAGAATAAATTTAATAATTTTATGTCTATATCTTAGAAAACTAAATGATTTTTTATAAATATTATTTATTAGCCGGGCGTGGTGGCGCACGCTTGTAATCCCAGTACTTTGGGAGGCGGAGACCGGAGGATCCGGGTTCGCGGCCAGCCTCAGCTCTCTCTCTCTCTCTCCCTCCCTGTCTCTCTCTCTCTCTACCTAGTGAGGCCCTCCGCAATTCGTGAGACCCGGTTTCAAAATAAAGTATAAAAAATAGGGCCAGGGGTGTAGCGCGGAGGTAGAACGCCCCTGCGTTCAATCCCTGGTACCGTAAAAAAAATATATATTATTTATTGAAATCAGTAGGCCAATAACCATTTAAAATTTTAATAAGTAGTTTAAAATCTGTGTTCTAGTCACCAAAATAATTATCAAACTCGTATTGTTTTGGAGGTGTATTCTACCAAATTTTCTAAAGGCAGTGATCCATATTTTATATGAGAAAAGAAAAAGAAGGACTATTTTAACAAATTAAAGGAATCCAATATAAATTTAATATTAATATAAAGTCATGTGAATATAATATCAGGTAGGAAAATTAGTACAAAATATAAAACCAGTAGTAAGAACAATTTGACATTATCTGTGAAAATACATAGCCTATGCCCAGCAATTCTATTCTAGACATATCTTCTAGAAGCTCTTTCATCTGTGTACCAGGAGATATATAAATGAGCATGAGTGTGTTCACAGCAATATTGTTTGTATTAAGAGAAACCTAAGAATGGCCATTTTGATAATATTTATTGTTCCTATCCAAGAGCATGGGATATCATTCCACCTTCTAAGATCTTTAATTTCTTCCTTTAGTATTTTATAATTTTCATTGTAGAGGTCTTTGACTTCCTTGGTTAGATTTATTCTAAGGCATTTTATTGTTTCTGAGGTTATTGTGAATGGAATTGTTTTCTGGATATCTTCTTCAGTGGATACTTGGTTGGCATATAGAAAAGCGGTTTTTAGATTGGTTTTGTATCCTGCTATGTTGCGGAATTTGTTAATCAGCTTTAGAAGTCTTTTGGTGGAGTTTTTGGGGTCTTCTAAGTATAGAATCATGTCATCTACCAAAAGTGATCTACAGAGTCAGTGCAATCCCTATCAAAATACCATCATTCTTCTTAGAGCTAGAAAAATCAGTCCTAAATTTCATATAAAGAAACAAAAGACCAGCTGGACATGGTGACGCACGCTTGTAATCCCAGTACTTGGGAGGCTGAGACCAGAGGATCTGGGTTCGCGGCCAGCCTCAGCTACTTAGTGAGGCCCTCCGCAACATAGTGAGACCCTGTTTCAAAATAAAAAGAATAAAAAAATAGGACTGGGCGTGTAGCTCGGAGGTAGAATGCCCCTGGGTTCAATCCCCAGTGCCACAAAAAAAAAAAAAAGAACCTTGCAGGAGGCATCACAATACCTGACTTCAAGTTATATTACGGAGCTATAGTAATAAGAACAGCATGGTTGGCATGAAAACAAACACATAGACCAGTGGAACAGAATAGAAGATACAGAAACAAATCCACACGCTTAATAGCCAGTTGTTTTTCAACAGGTGCCAAAAACATACATTGGAGAAAAGAACCTTTTCAATGCATGGTGTTGGGAAAACTGGTTATCTATTTGTAGAAAAATAGAATTAAATCCCTACCTCTCATCCTGCACAATAGTCAACCTAAGATGGATCAAAAACCTGGAAATTAGCAGCTACTTAGTGAGGTCCTCTGCAACTTAGTGAGACCCTGTTTCAAAATAAAGAATAAAAAATAGGACTGGGGGTGTAGCTCGGAGGTAGAATGCCCCTGGGTTCAATCCCCGGTACCGCAAAAAAAAAAAAAAACTCAAAAAACTGGAAATTAGACAAGAGACTGAAATTACTAGAGGAGGGCATATGTCCAACACTCCAAAATATTAGGCACAGGTAGAAACTTCCTCAATAAGACCCCCAAAGCTCAGGAAATTAAAACAAGAATTAAGAAATGGAATGACATTAAACTAAAAAGTTTCTGCTCATCAAAGGAAATCATCAAGAGTCTAAAGAGAGAGCCGACAGAAGGGGAGAAGATTTTTGCCACCTATTCCTCTGACAGAGGATTAATATTCAGAATATACTAATTACTTAAAAGACTTAACACTAAAACCTAATAACCCAATCAAGAAATGGGCAATTGAACTAAATAGACACTTCACAAAAGAAGAAATACAAATGGCCAATAATAAAGGCATTAAAAAAATGTTCAACATCATTAGGAATCAGAGAAATGCAAATTAAAAATACATTGAAATTCCATCTAACCCCAGTTAGAATGGCAATCATCAAGAAGTCAAACAACAATAAATGCTGGTGAGGATGTGGGGAAATAGGAACTCTTCTACACTGTTGGTGGAACTGTAAATAGTGCAGCCACTATGAAGATCAGTGTGAAGATTCCTCAGAAAACTAGGAATGGATCCACCATATGATCCAGCTGTACTACTCCTGGGTATCTGTCCAAAGGGACTGAAATCAGAATATTATGGTAATACATGCATATCCATATTTATAGTAGCACAATTCATAATAGTGAAATTATAGAACCAACCCAGGTGTCCATCAACAGATAAATGGATTACAAAATTATGGGATATACATACAATGGAATTCTACTCAGCAATAAAGAAGAACAAAATTATGTCATTTGCAGGAAAATGGATGGACCTGGAGAACATTATGTTAAGTGAGATTAGCCAGTCACAGAAAGTAAAGGATCATATGTTTTCTCTCATATGCAGAATCTAGGGAGTAATTGGGATATAAGAGGGACTTTAGATAATGGAGGAGAAACTCCAGTGGAACCAGGGAGGTGTTCTTGGGGAGGATTGGGGGAGGAGGAGAGGGAGAATTAATGAAGGAAACACTTCCGCTGACCTTATGTACATATGTGAGAATTCGGTGCCAATCTCAATATCTTATATGGGGAAAGGCAGAGAGTGGGGAGGGAGCCGGGGAAAATCCACCAGGTACTGTGTGCATGTATGTCACTACCACTATAAACTGCATTATGATATGAGACTATAATGTACCAATAAAAGTATAAATAGAAAAAAAGAAAAACCTAAGATAACCCAAATGACCATTGTCTGGAGCGTAAGTAAACTGCAGTTCATACAATGTACAGTATTGAGAGTAAATGAACTATATAGCTAGACTCGTTCAACGTAGACTACAAAGCAAATTTCAAAAGAAAACAGACAAAATTCAGGGAAAGTAAACAATACATTAAGATGACATGCGTTTGTGATAAATCTTGGAGGAAAGGCAGGGGGATGATAAACAGAGATCTCAGGATATTGTTGTGGGAAACACAGAAGAGTGTAATTAGAAAAGGGCATGATAATTGCTGTCAAAGCAGTGCTGAGCCTGCGTGGTGGCACACGCTTGTAATCCCAGTACTTGGGAGGCTGAGACAGGAGGATCCGGGTTTGTGGCCAGCCTCAGCTACTTAGTGAGGCCCTCTGCAACTTAGTGAGACCCTGTTTCAAAAATAAAGAATAAAATAGGGCTAGGGGTGGAGCTCGGAGGTAGAATGCCCCTGGGTTCAATTCCCGGTACCACACACACACAAAAAAAAAGCAGGGTGAGAGGTAAGGATTCAGCTCCATTTTTCTACAGGTAGATAACCAGTTTCCCTAGCACCATTTGTTGAAAAGACTGTCCTTTCTCCAACATATGCGTTTGGCACCTTTGTCGAAAATCAATTGGCTATAAGTTTGTGGACTTGTTTCTGTATCTTCTATTCTGTTCCACTGGTCTATGTGTCTGTTTTTGTGCCAATACCATGCTGATTTTATTACTATAGCTCTGTAGTATAATTTGAAGTCAGGAATTGTGATGCCTCCTGCATGGTTCTTATTCCTGAGAATTGCTTTGGCTATTCGGGGTCTTTTGTTTCTCCATATGAAATTAATGACTGATTTTTCTAGCTCTGCAAAAAATGATGTTGGTATTTTGATAGGGATTGCATTGACTCTGTAGATCATTTTTGGCAGTTTTGATAATATTTATTCTGCCTATCCAAGAGCAGGGGAGATCTTTCCATCTTCTAAGATCTTCTTCGATTTCTTTCTTCAGTGTTCTGTAGTTTTCATTGTAGAGGTCTTTTACCTCTTTGGTTAAGTTTATTCCTAGGTATTTGATTGGTTTTGAAGTTATTGTGAATGGGATTGTTTTCTGGATTTCTTTCTCAGTGGGTTCATGGTTGGCATATATGAAAGCTACTGACTTTTTTAAGTTGATCTTGTATCCTGCTACTTTGCTGAATTTGTTAATTAGCTCTAGTAAACTTTTGGTTGAGTTCTTTGGGTCTTCTAGATATAGGATCATATCATCTGCAAATAAAGATAATTTTAGTTCTTCTTTTCCTATTTGAATTCCTTTGATATCCTTCTCCTGTCTTATTGCTATGGCAAGAGTTTCAAGAACTATGTTGAAAAGGAGCAGTGATAGTGGGCATCCTTGTCTTGTTCCTGATTTTAAGGGGAATTCTGGCAATTTTTCCCCATTCAATATGATGTTGGCTTTGGGTTTCTTATATATTGACTTAATGATGTTGAGGTATGTTCCTTCTATTCCGATTTTCTGTAGTGTTCTTAACATGAATGGGTGTTGAATTTTGTCAAATGCTTTTTCCGCATCTATTGAAATGATCATGTGATTTTTGTTTTTAGTTCGGTTTATGTGGTAGATAACATGTATTGTCTTGCGTATGTTGAACCAGCCTTGCTTTCCTGGGATGAAACCAACTTGGTCATGGTGTACGATTTTCTCAATATGGTTTTGAATGCACGTGGCTAGTATTTTATTTAGAATTTTTGCGTCTATGTTCATTAATGATATTGGTCTGTAATTTTCTTTCCTTGAGGTATCTTTATTTGTCTTTGGTATTAATGTGATGTTGGCCTCGTAAAAAGAGTTTGGAAGAATTCCATCTCTTTCAATTTCA
>PVJS01037989.1:0-19633 GCA_004027185.1 Glis glis
CTCGGAGGTAGAATGTCCCTGGGTTCAATCCCCAGTACCGCCAAAAAAAAAAAAACCAATAAAATAGAACTGGGGGGTGTAGCTTGAAGGTGTAGAATGCCCCTGGGTTCAATCCCCAGTACCACAAAAAATATATATAAATAAATAAATAATAAAAAAGAATAAAATAGGGCTGGGGATGTGGCTGGGAATACCATCCCCAGCACCAAAAAAAAAAAAAAAAAGAGAGGGGGGGAGGGAAGGGGGGGAGAGAGAGAGAGAGAGAGGGAGAGAGAGGGAGGGAGAGAGAACATTTCACACATTTACTACTTAAGTTCAGGGAATTCAGTCCAAGAAAACAATTGGGAAAATGTGTAAAGCCATGTTGTGCAAGGATCTTACTGAGCTAGATAGCTTCTAATACCAACCAATCAAAACACAAAGAGCAGCTCACGTCCCTCCTACATGGGACTGGGGAAGAGCAGCCAGGTCTGGTCTAAGCATAAGCTCCTGTGGGGCCACAGGCCCATCTCATGGCAGCACGAGGATGCAGGATCCTGTGCAAGAGCACAGGTTACAGGCACATCTGCCATGCGGTGCCACTGTCCCAGTGACATATGTTGAGGCATGTGCCGTGTGTCCTGTGGTTTTGCATATGTATGTGACGGACAACACAGCCCATCAGGACGACCAGGGCAGGCACTGGCACTGCCCGTGGGGACCTGGGCTCACACGTGTCATGACATCCATGCTATCCATGCTCTCATCTGAGGGGAGCAGGGTCTTGCCCGTCTGTCCCCAACCCACAGACACAGCACCTGCTTTGTGCTTCAAACCAAAGCAGTTCAGTTTCATAATTTCCGCTCTGTCCTCCTCCATCCTGCTTCCAGAGAAAATCCGAATCACACATTGCTCACACACCTGGCCCATGTGGCTGCCTGCCAGAGGATACATGAAGGGAAGGTAGACATGCAGCCGGGCCCCACCCAGGCTCCTGGCCAGAGTCATCAGGTGGGGGTGGCTGTGGGCTGTAGGCCAGTGCGGGGCAGTGCCAGGGCTGGCTGGGCCTCCTGACTCGCAGGTAGGACTGCCCGGAGTCCACCCCCTGTGGCTGCTCGGGACCCACTCACAAACTTGGAGCTAGGGGTGCAGACATCTCCTTGGAGGCTTTTCAAGGTGCCATGGCTAAACACTGTGACTGTTTGAGCCCAAGCCTGCTGACTTGGGCCTTGAATCTCCTCTTCCACCCAAGCTCCCATTCTGGGGCCCTTGAGCACCCCCAGACAGCCTTTCACACACACTGCAATGGAGACTTCTACCTCCAGCCAGGAAGAGACAGTCACAGAGAATGAATCTACCTCCTATGGTAAAAACTTTGAAAAGCTCTTTAAAGTAACAGGAATAATATGAATGAATAAAAAGCAGTGTTTTTCAAGTCACTGGCACCAGGTCATGACGACAGGGTGAGGGAGCCACACGGTGGCCTCACCTCTCTAGAAGAAACTTCAGGGCCACTGCACAGGAAGGTGGACTGCAGAGGCAGGGAGAAGAACTGGGAAGAGGCATCAATGAGGATGGTCAGTGCAGGCGAGGAAGCCATGGCAAAGGAGCACACCCCTACCACTCACAGGGTCTGAAAGCAGGGAGCCCTCCCAATTCACAGGTACCAGGTAAGCACTTCCAAGGACTGGAAAATCAGCATGATTAAATGCTGCTTTGATATGGCAGAACAAAGTTTAGACAAATCCTGAGCCAGGTGTGATGGTGCACATCTGTAATCCCAGCTACTTGGGAGGCTGAGACAGGAGGACCCCAGATTGGAGGCCAGTGAAACTGTTTCAAAAATAAGAAATAGCCGGGCGTGGTGGCGCACGCTTGTAATTCCAGTACTTGGGAGGCTGAGACTGGAGGATCCGGGTTCGGGGCCAGCCTCAGCTACTTAGTGAGGCCTCCACAACTCAGTGAGACCCTGTTTCAAAATAAAGAATTAAAAAAAAAATAGGAAGCCGGCCGTGGTGGTGCACGCTTGTAATCCCAGTACTTGGGAGGCTGAGACAGGAGGATCGCGGGTTCGCGGCCAGCCTCAGCTACTTAGTGAGGCCCTCCGCAACTTCGTGAGACCCTGTTTCAAAATAAAGAATAAAAAATAGGGCCGGGGGTGGGGCTTGGAGGTAGAATGCCCCTGGGTTCAATCCCCAGTTCTGCCAAAAAAAAAAAAAAATAGGCCTGGGGGTGTAGCTCGGAGGTAGAATGCCCCTGGATTCAATCCCCAGTACCGCAAACAAAACAAAACAAAACAAGACAAAAAAAAAAAAAAACAGAACAATTGCTAACCATAACACTATACCAAGAGAAAACTGTTGAGAAAGGTGAACTCAAGATTCTAGATGCACAGAAGCTGAATTTATCTATAGCAGACCTGTACTCCAAGGTATGTTAAATAAAATCCCTTACACAAAAGAAAAATGGTACAGATGGAAATCTAAGTCTACAAGGAAGAATGAAAAGCAGAGAAATGGCTATGTGGATAAGCATAAAAGACTTGCTCGTATTATTTAAGCCTCTTTTAAATATAACTAATTGCAATTCTATATAATCCCTATAAAAATTTCAAAGCCCTTTTTGAAGAAATGGAAAAGCCAACTTTAAAATTCACATGGGCAGCCTGGTGTAGTCCCAGTACTTGGAAGGTGGAGGAAAGGAGGATCACAGGTTGGAGGCCAGCTTCAACAATTTAGCAAGACACTCAGCAATTTAGAGAAGCCCTGTTTCAAAATAAATATAAAAAGGGCTGGGAGTGTAGCTTGAAGGTAGAATGCCCCTGAGTTCAATCCCCAGTACCAAAACAAAACAAAAAATACATGGGCAGGGAGTAGGGGCACATGCCTGTAATCCCAGCTACTTGGGATGCTGAGGCAGCAAGATTGTCAATTCGAGCTGGGCATGCTGGTGCATGTTTGTAATCCCAGTACTTGGGAGGCTGAGACCAGAGGATCCGGGTTCAAGGCCAGCCTCAGCTACTTAGTAAGGCCCTCTGCAACTTAGTGAGATCCTTTTTCAAAATAAAGAATAAAAAATAGGGCTGGAGGTGTAGCTCAGAGGTAGAATGCCCATGGGTTTAATCCCCGGTACCGCTAGTGAATGGCCAGACAGTAATTCCATTTGCACAACATTCTAGAAAATGCAAGCTAATCCACAATGTGGTCTCCTGGAGGTGGGGTGGAGAGGGACTACAAACAGGGATGAGGAAACCTGGGAGGTGAGGGTATGTTTGACACCTTGGCTGTGCCAACAGTCTCAAGAGCACGTACCTAAATGAAAACTTACAATGAGCACTTTTAACATTTATACAGCATGTTCACTGCATCTCAAGGAAGATGAGATGCAGGAAGGTGCATCAAGAAGGTGCCTAAGAAAACAACCCTGAGATACTGTACACCAACCTGAGCAAACGAGCCTTACGAGACAGGAGCCAGTTCAGGGCCACTGTATTCAGCTTACGGGCAGGAGGCGGGTGGGGGGGGAGGGTCACTTGGCCCATCTGTCTGAGTTTCTTCTGACCAAAGCACCCTCACCCCCACCTTGCACACCCCTGTACAGCCTTCCCTGGGACAACTGGCATCACTTTCTACCCATTCCAGGGTAGTTTGTCCCCTCGTCTCCTCCTGAGGAGGTGCTCAGGGAGGGGAGTTCCTGTGTAACTTGGGGGTCACCAGCTATGGGTGTTCCCTTCCTCACCACAGACCTCCCAGGTGGTACCCTGCAGGATGGGAGCCTCCACTTGCCAACTCTCTCATTGGGATCCAGTCTGGGAAAAGGGCCCTAGATGCAGCCTCCACCCATCCCACCCCTGCTAACAAATGTCCCCAGCTGCTCTAGGTTAGAAAGGGGACAGGGGGGTAGAAGCTACAAGCTCCCACCCTCCTGGACAACAGCATGAGGCTCGTTTGGGCTGTGAAGAGGAGGCAGCACTGTGGTGCTGTCTTCCAGGGGCTGTGTGGGCAGATACTCTTGCTGCAAGCTCCTGGTATACACCCTGCCTACTGCTCTGAAGCTGCCCAGGCTCAGCAAGACCCAACACGGCTAGGAGAGTCCAGGCATGAGGTCACAGCCAGCCAGGCGCCTTCAGGAGGGAGCCAAGCCCTGGTCTGTTCCTAGCCAAAACACAGCTCCCCCAGGACACTGGCCTCAATGTCAGCCACACCCATGTGGACACGGTGTGATCATCTGTGCCTATGGGGAGTCAGGGCCAGGCATGGGTAGGAAGGCTAGAGCTTCCCTTAAGGATATGCCTCAGCACAGGCTGCAGGACTCAGGCTGAGCCTGGCAGACTGGGCATGGGGGAAGGGATGTGTGTGCATGGGGGCGGGGGCTCCAGGCCAAGAGGAGAAATCACAGGGTACATAGGGGCAGGATTTCAAAACCAAACTTGGTGGGAAAGGTGGCCTCAGATGAGGGACCAATGTGGGCAGCCAAATGGGAAAGGAGGTCCCAGGAACTGAAGCATCAGGAGCCATTCTGGGGGGGCGGGAGGTAGTAGGGAGCAGAAAGGGTTTGAAGATGATGGAGAGGGTTCGGGCAGGAAGGGCAGCTGAAACCCGACCCTGGGAGGCCACAGGGGAAGTCAGGGCACGTGGGGCAGCGAGGGCAGGCTGGAGGGCTATGTAGGGAGCAGTGTGGAAACGGTGACAGTCTGTGGGTCCCTGGCACACAGCACACTAGGTCTGGAGTCACCCATCCTTGCTCACTCAGGCCCCAAGTCTTACATAAGAGCCCCAGGGAGCTATGAGGCCATCCAGGCTCTGGCCAGCCCCTCTTTGCTCATCCTAAGTGCTAGCCATGCTGGATGACCTCAACTCTGAATGACAGCAGTGCCTGTGACCTGTGGAAACCACCACATGACTGCAACTGCTGCACACTGAGCCCACCCTGTGTGCTAGAGTGCTCTATGGCTCCACGGGAGTGCCCTACACATGCACCTACTTTGTACAAGGAGAAACCAAGGCACAACAAAGCTCAGCACCTTGCCAAGGGCATGTGACCTGGCCACAGTGTGGGGCAGTGCAGTGCCAGGGCAGGGGAGGGGTCTATGGCAGGGCCTTGGGGTGATGTCCAAGACATGAGCCCAGGGTCCCCATACCCACTCCTAGAAGATGGATGGCATGGGAGTGGCAGGGCAGGCAGCCGCACCCACCTGTGTCCACCCCATCTCAGAGAAGCACAGCAGATATCCACGCTGCCGCAGCTGGTGCAACAGCAGGGATGGGTGGCCATGGTGTGCATGATCAGTGTGCCTCAATTTCCTCAATGTAATTTGGGAAACAATGCCTCCAAGCTGAGCTCACTGTTGTGAGGGTTTTGTCAGCTAACAATTCACTCACCAGAACCTGCACAGCCTCCCACACCACCAGCCCCACCTGGCCCCCAACAACAGTGGGATTCAAATATAAGTTCAGGTAGCCACTCACTCCCGGCTCCCTCCCCTCTGCCTTCCAGGTGCCAACCCAGAGCCAGCATGTCCCAGACTCAGGACATGGCCAAGGTTTTCCCTTGCTGGACCAGCGTCAACATGCTAAGACTCCTCCCAATGACCCCGGTGGCTCCAGAATGAGCTGCCGATGCCCAGGCCCCAGCCCACACCAGACACTCCGGCCTCTACTGCCCCAACCAGAGGCTGAGCACCAGAAACAGAAACAGGACAATAGAGTGAGACCAGGACTGATAAGCGCTTCCTGCAGCTTCAAAGCAGGACCTTACTGGCTTTGAGACTGACACTAAGATGCCTCCCACAGCCCGATTTCGGGATAGCACTGACCATCTGATCCACGGGCGGCAGTCTGCTGAGCCCCTCTATGCAGCAGTTCTCATCTTCTTGCAATGTGGGGACCTGCAAAGCTCCCTATTGTTACCTGGGGGCCCTCCCAGCCTGGAACAACTCTTTGAGTGTTACTTTCTATGGTTCATTGTAGAAAATCTGTATGTATATACTGGAAGGGCGGCATCCCATCAGAGGAGGGGGAGGTGCTCCAGATGGAAGGAACGGCAGGGTGAAGCACAGAGGCAGGACAGGGTGGGGCAAAGAGGTCCGGGTCTCACACTAGGGCCTCTGAACCCCCAGACAAGGATCCCTCCCTCCCTCCTCGGGAAGCCAGGTGGAATCCAGCCTCACGACTCGTCATGCAGGAGAGTGAACAGGCATGTGCATACCTGGAGCCAGGCTGCCTGGGCCCATGTCCTGGCTGTGCCACTGGTCAGCCGTGACTCTGGATGAGCACCCCTTGCTGTGCTGTCTATAAACTGGGCTACAAGGCACAGCTCCCACGGCTGAGTGGGGGTAAGGCCAGTCCTGGGCCAAGGAAGCGTGGTGTACTGGGTCGGGGGCGCTCACAACCATCCTACTTACAAAGAGCAACAGGGCCTGAAGAGCAGCCCCAGTCAGTGCCACACAGTTGGCCAATCCCTGCAGGCCCCCAAGGCCACACGCTGGAGATCCTAGGCATCCTCGCCTCCATCTGCATGTGGGAGATGTTCCTGCTCTGGAGTCAACCAGAGAGGCTGCCTGGTTCCCTGACAATGCCTACAGAACAGTCTCCTCGTTTTCAAAGGAAAGCCATCCACCCCCTGACCACTATCCAGAGAGTACTGTGGACATGGCATAATGAGAGCTGACCATCAGTCCCAGCCCTGGAGGCTGACCCTTTAGTCTCTGGATAACTTATATATGGCCTGGAAACAGGCCTCCATGCAGGGCTGCCCTAAGAATTCTTTCTTCCTAAACCAGTTTTGTCATCTGATGTAGCAGGCACAATACTTGTCAGGCAGGAGAGCTGGCCTCAGCATTCAGATGAGGCAAGGCTTGTTCCAGGAAGCAGTTTCCACAATAAAGCTGGGATCCTCCACTCCGTTGTCTGGGCTGGTTCGGGACCGCCCATCCATAGATAGCAGCAGGTCTCACTCTTGTTCCTGAAGGGCCACAATGCCTGCGCCAGGGTGGGCCCAGCTCCCTGAACAGCTGGACCTGGGAATCCCGGGAATCCCTGAGTTGCACCATCTGCCCATCCTGGCATGGCGCCTGGGCAAGGTCCTCCTGCCACCTGCTAGGGAGAGACACTGCTGGACTCCTAGTCAGGGCTGGGGAGGGGAGAGGGAGGGTGTGACTCATCTGCTCCTAAAACCAGGCTTACTTGGGGATGCCCTTTGTGAAGCACCTGTCTTTCTACCCAGGATTGTTGGAGTACCCCAGGAGCTGGCATCTGCGCCCACTCAACCTTTACCAACCTTTACCAACTTTATGCACTTTACTGCATGTTTGGCCCTTGGTGGGCACCAATGGTGCAGAGGCAGTAGACACTGTCAGGCCCCCCCAAGACCCAACCAATCAGTACTCACTGATGGAAAGATTCACCCCCCAAAAAACTGGCACAAAAAAGCCACAGGACTTCAACATTTGATGGTGTCAAAAGGGAACCCAAGAGCTGGGCGTTGTGGCACACACCTGTAATCCCAGTACTTGGGAGGCTCAGACAGGAGGTTTAAGACCAGTCTCAGCAACTTAGCCAGACCCTATTTAAAAAAAAAAGGAGGGGTGGGAACCCAACATCCCAACATCTCTGAGGAGCTGGAGGCACGTGGCGGCATGCGAGGCTCCACTACAAAGCTGGCTCCATTCTGGGCAGTTCTGCATGGCTATTCACTGCGTCCTGCAGAGCCAGGATTCCACAGGATACCAAATAGCATCAAACCTTATCAATTCAAGAGGAAGCTCAGGCCTATTAAGCCGATATAAACACAAGGTCAACACTATTATGAGATAAAAGAATTTATATCATTAAGAGATTAAATTCACAATCAAAGGTTGATTAAACCTTTTGTGGTCCAAAGACCATATATAAAAGTGTCAGATAGGGCCGGGCATGGTGGCGCACGCTTGTCATCCCAGTACTTTGGGAGGCGGAGACCGGAGGATCAGGGTTCGTGGCCAGCCTCAGCTGTGTGTGTGTGTGTGTGTGTGTGTGTGTGTGAGAGAGTGTGTGTGTGTGTGTGTCTCTCTCTCTCTCTCTCTCTCTCTACTTAGTGAGGCCCTCTGCAACTTCGTGAGACCCAGTTTCAAAATAAAGTATAAAAAATAGGGCCGGGGGTATAGCGCGGAGGTAGAACGCCCCTGGGTTCAATCCCTGGTACTGCAAAATAAATAAATAAATAAATAAAAGTGTCAGCTAGCAAAGAGCAATCTGGGGTCTCTGCAGCAGCAAGTGGCAAGCAATCAGGAATGGCACAGACACAGAAGATAGCAGGACTGCGGGCACAGCCTTCTTTCCAAGAAAGATCCTTTTCAAAAGGAAATGATATCAAACGGGGTTGCAGAGCCAGGCGTGGTGGCGCATGCTTGTAATCCCAGTACTTGGGAGGCTGAGACAGGAGGATCACAGATTCACAGCCAGCCTCAGCTACTTAGTGAGGCCCTCTGCAACCTAATGAGATCCTGTTTCAAAATAAAGAATAAAAAATAGGGCTGGGGGTGGAGCTCGGAGGTAGAATGCCCCTGGGTTCAATCCCCAGTACTGAAAAACAAAAACAAAAAAACAAAACAAAAGGGGATGCAGTACATATGAGTAATCTGAAAAAGGAAGAAACTCCATTTTCATGTTTGCGCACCACAGAAGAACAAAATATAATATTTCCCAAGTTTTCTGTAAATCTAAAACCATTCTAAAAAATAAGTACTATGGAAAACTATGTTAGCATGTACCCAAACATATGACAACTAAAAAAAATGATCTCTTAACTAATGTCTGAATCAGAGGGCACACAAAACAATACAACAGGAAACCAAGTAAACAAAAAGTGCATCCCATCAGAACTGAGGGACCACTGCCACGCAGCACTGCGCTGGGGAGAGGCGCTGGCTAAAAATAAACATTGATGATAACAAGAAACAGCATCTCTACTTGGACTTCAGAAACTGAACAAAGGAGCAAGGCAGAAGTCTTGCAAAGGGGAAGTGACACAACAAAAACCCAGAAACAGAAGAGAAAAGCGAAGCAACCGGGTGAGTGTATTTTAACCTGCTCAGGGTGGTATTCAGATTGATAAACCCATGGAAAGTACACACCCCTAACCCAGAAGCAGCACTTACTGAGCAGACAGCCCCGTGGCAACATGAGGTCTGAGCAGGTTCCACCTCACACCCCAGGGCAGGATGGGCAGCCACTGGCTAGGAGAAGCAGAGCAAAGGCAGGAATGCTGTGCCCAAGAGGTAGGCCAGGCTCCCTGTAGCCCAGCAGGTCTCAAATCCAGGTTCAGGCCAGCGTCTCTGTCCACTACCACATCTACTCAAACAATGTTCACTGGACCTCAACAGATCTTCCCTTCCAAAGGGCTGGGGATCACAGACCAATCCCACCCATGCTGAACATGTAAGCAAAAACTCAGCAAAGAGAACCAATGTTTATCTTACAAATTATTCACTGCAATTAAGACTTTGCCCAGGAACAAAAAACCAGGGTAAATGAATTCAACGACTTAATGTATGTGTGTGTGGGGGGGGTAGTGGGGATTGAACCCAGAGGCATTCCTCCAAGCTACACCTCCTGCCCTTTTTATATTTTGTTTTGAAACAGGGTCTCTCTAGGTTGCTGAGTCTAAGTTGCTGAGGCTGTCCTCAAACCTGCGACCCTCCTGTCTCAGCTTCCCAAGTGCTGGGATTACAGGTGTGTGCCACCACTACATGGGCTATGAATTCAATTTCTAAATATCTGTATTCAGCATCTGGTAGGGAGCAGGATAGACCAACGTCATACAATATGTCAGAAGGCAAACTACCAACTTTTTTGCCACAAACTTACATTTAAAAAGGAATTCCCTCAAATTCCATAGTTAGGCAAGGGATGCATAATTTAAAAAAGAGTAATTGTATTTATAACCTTGACCTAAAAAAATTAGCCCCCCAGACATTTATTCCTCAGTGTCATATGGAGTTCATTCCATGTGGGCACCACCGCTGCGAAGCGGGAAGAAAGCTGTCTCAAATCTTCTGGTGATTACTTCAGACTAATAGTGAAATTTATCTGGGAGATTTAGCAAGCAAAAGCCTCTCCCCCTTGCCTCCATTTAAATAAAACAAACTTTTTTTTTTTTGGGTGGTACTGAATTGAACCCAGGGCCTTGTGCAACATTTAAGATATTTTTAAGCTGGGCGTGGTGGCGCACGCTTGTAATCCCAGTACTTGGGAGGCTGAGACAGGAGGATCCGGGTTCGCGCCCAGCCTCAGCTACTTAGTGAGGCCCTTCGCAACTTAGTGAGACCCTATTTCAAAATAAAGAATAAAAATAGGGCTGGGGTAGAATGCCCTGGGTTCTATCCCCAGTACCACAAAAAAAAAAAAAAAGATTTTTAAAAACAGGTATAATCCACATAACCATAGTGTCTACCCTTTCAAAGTGGACACAGTTCAGTGGTTTTTAGTACATTCAGAGTTGTGTGACTATTACATTAATTTTGTGTTTCCACCACTCCTCAAAGAAACCCACTTCCCCATCCACAGTCATTCCCCAGCTCTACTAACCCTAACCCTCTGACCCTGATGCCCACTCCCCACTTTCTGTCTATCAGTCTGTCTGTTCTGGACACTTCACACAGTGGAGTTGTACGATATGTGGTCTTCTGTGATTGGCGTCTTTCACTTGGCGCAACGTTTCTGAGGTTCCCTGTAGTGTGGGTCAGTATTTTGTTCCTTTTTTCTTTTGGCTGAATTCTATTCCATGGCATGGCCAGATCACATCTGATTATCCAATGACTTGATGGGCATTTGGGCTGTTTCTATGATTAGCTATTATGAATAACAGTGCTGAAAACATTTATCTATAAGGTTTTGTGTGGGTTTAACTGTTAGGTCACATGGTATCTCTTTTTTTTGTGAGGAACCACCAAACTGTTTCCACATTGACTGCCCCATTTTACATTCCCACCAGCAGTGTACGAGCATCCTAACTTCTCCACATCCTCCCTAGTACTTGTCTGTCTTTTGATTAAAGCCACCCTCAGTGGTCTCTTCTCATTTTACAAAGAAATCATTAGAGTGGGGCGTGGTGGCGCATGCTTGTAATCCCAGTACTTGGGAGGCTGAGACAGGAGGATCACAGGTTCGTGGCCAGCCTCAGCTACTTAGGCCCTCCACAACTTCATGAGACCCGGTTTCAAAATAAAGTATAAAAAACAGGGCCGGGGGTGTAGCGTGGAGGTAGAACACCCCTGGGTTCAATCCCCGGTACCGCAAAAAAAAAAAAAAAGGGCTGGGGGTGTAGCTTGGGAGGTACAATGCCCCTGGGTTCAATTCCCAGTACCGCAAAAAAAAAAAAAAAAGAAATCATTAGTAACAATAATAGCTACCACTCTGTAAGTTTCCTACCATGTACTATTTTACCTAATGCCTATCTCAACGTTCTGAGGTGAGTTTGTGTTCCCATTTTATGTAGGAAGGAACTAAGGTTCCCAAAGGCTGAGGTGGTAAAAGGGCAGAGACGTGGATGGAACTGATCTGTCCCTGCCCACTTTGTGCAGCTCCTTGGCTGCAGCATGGTGCCAGAACTGTGCAGCCTGATGGAGAGGGATCCACACCTGGACATCAGTAAGAACTAGGCAGGAGTCTGATCAGAACACTGAGCAAAGGTCACAAAACAGGCTCTTCAATGGCCAGAAGCATAGGAAGTGGTCCAGGGGGAAGGCAAATAGCACCAGGACGAGTGACCACTGCACACTGACCGGAATGGCTAGTATTTAAGCCAGCAACATTATCGAGGCCAGCAGTGAGGCCATGCTCTCTGGAGGACAGCCCACTCGTGCCACCCCAGCCGTCATACCCAACAGAAACGAGCATCCGTGGTCCACACAAGTGCTCCAACAGCTCCAGGCTGGGAAATACCCAAGTCCTGCCTCCGTGACAGTGGTGAGGAGGTGCAGCACACCTGCGCGACGAGCCCCAGGCAGCAAGGAGCGCCACCCACAAATACAGGCAGCAAGAGTCAGGCTCACAAAGTAAGGCCGAGTGGCCACATGTGTGGCTCCATGTGCAGTAAACTCAAAGTGGGCAAGATTAACCTGCAGTGTCAGAAGCCCTGGGGAGACCCAGAGAGCAGCCTTGGGAGGCTAACAATAAACTCTTCATCTATTGGTGGCTGTGTGGGTGCATTCACTCGATAAACCTTCAAGCTGGACCATTAGGAGCTATGTGGTTTCCATATTTATCTTCCACTCCAAAGAAAGCTTATTTTAATTAAAAAAACCTGTACAAAATGACAAACTATTTATGAATAGGGCTTAAAATAAATAAAAAGTCAGTTATATTTCTAGAAAAAATAGAAACAAAATAATCTTTGACACTGAATACTGAAATAGAATCAAACCCCCTCTTTAATCCCAAAGCAACCCAAACGTAAGGACTCAGTATCTGAAATGTCATCTGAATTCACAACACCAGAGCTAGAGAGAGGAGCAAGGAGCCACAGCCACGCCCACTCCTGGGGACTAAAGAGAAAGGGAACAGAACAGCAAATGGGTCCCAGGGCTGGTGGAGGTATCTGCCAACACATATGACTTGAAAGTCTGTGCATGCTACTGTGTGTAAGTATAGCTTAAAAGGTTAATGAAACCCAAAGCCAAATGCACCCCCGGTCTGAATATACTCCAGGGAGTTCAATTACCCATTATTGATGAAACAGATAGTATCAGAGACAAGACGAAAGATCAGATTTCCCTAAATGCACTTCAGCAAAAATCTGATATAAGAACATGGGGTCAGGTCAGGAAATGGTGATGAGAAACAGACTGTAGGTTTATAAAGGGCCATATGCTCCAAATCACCCCATAAACAGATGCACCAAATGGCTACAGAGGCCCAGCTGAAACAGTGTCACAGGGCCAACTCTACAAGGGCTGGGAGGGCCCGGGGCCACGAGGAAGGGACAGAGTTGGGGGATGGGTGTGAGAAGACCTGGAACCCCTGCTTGTTGCTTAGCTCAGTAATGACTCAAGACGGGAAGACCTAAGGCAAGGCAGGACACTGAGGGCAGCACCAGACAAATAGGGCAGAGATAGTATGGCAGGAGGTGCAGCCCACCCAACCCATTAGGAGAAGGGTTCTGGGGTCCTGGCATCTTCACTGAGTCTGCTCTGTCCAGCTGCCTCCTCCCTACTTACCCTAATCCCCCCACCCTTGGGTGGCTGGGTAAGGGGCACCTCAGGCTGTCAGCACCGCTTGCTTCAGCTCTGATGGAGCCCAGGGGGAGGAAGAGGAGGACAACAGCTGTTAGCAGGAAGGCAAGAGGACACCTGGGCCCAGGGAAAGGGGGCAATAATCCCAAGGGTCTATGCACTTCACAGTTTACCCCAATAGCAGTTCATTAGCTACTCACAGGAGGTATCAACTCCTTTAAAAGGTGAGAAACTGAACTCTGAGAACCTGCATCTCCATAAACATTTCCCCCAGGGGGACTGAAACAGCAAGAGCAGGCTGAGAAGCCTGAAGGGGCAGGGCCTGGACCCCTGGCCCTGGAACCTTCCATTCTCAGGGGTGGCTTGGCCTGGATCCTAGGAAGCCTGGACTGGGGAGGGGGTATTAATCCAGATCTGGCTGACACAGGTTGTGGGGGTCTCAAGCCCACCCCACTTCCCATAGAGATCACCTGCCTCCTGACACATAGCCCCTACCTCCCCAGATGGAGGGTAACCGAGGCAGGAGGGGGCCACCTTCCTGCTAGGGACCTGTCAGTGTGTGGATAAGAGGGGAGAAGGGCTTGCCATGGCTTCACCTGGCACACATCCACGCCAAACCTGGTGCACAGTTCAGAGGTTACTCAGCAGGGAGGAAACCAGCTCCCGATGCATAGCGCAGTGGCTCACAGGAGCTCCCCAAGGAGCCCCCCATCACGCGGCAGAGCAGATGGGCGCTGGGTGGTGGGCAGGCAGGCTAGGACTTCAGATGACTTGCCCCTGTGGGGCACCCAAGCACATACGCTGGGCATCATATTACAGGCAACTTAGACCACAATTTTAAAAATGAGGACTGTACCAAGCAGTCACCCAGGCAGCAGCCGGAGTCACTCCAGAAATGTCTGCCCTCAGCCGGGCGTGGTGGCGCATGCTTGTAATCCCAGGACTTGGGAGGCTGAGACAGGAGGGTAGCAGGTTCACCGCCAGCCTCAGCTACTTAGTGAGCCCCTGTTTCAAAATAAAAGAATAAAATAGGGCTGTGGGTGTAGCTCAAAGGAAGAATGCCCCTGGGCTCCATCCCCAGTACCACACACACACAAAAAAAAGAAATGTCTGCCCTCAGAGTCACAGGCTGCCCTAAAATGTGGGTTCTGATCGCAAAGCAGGGCTCAGCTCCACCTTACAGTGAACCAACCCTATCCCCACGGTGGGTATGGGGTCTACCAGAAGCCTCTAGAGGAGGGCTCACACAAAGAAGAGAACCATCTGGAAGGTTGGACAGAGCCCAGACTTCCCTGCTGAATTCCATTCATCTCAGAGTCAAGGGTGTCGCCAGTGGTCCAAATGGACTTGGCACTACTGCCCTGCAGAAAGTAATGGACTCTGCATCTTGGCCCAGTGTGGAAAGTCAGGCAGCACCGTGGAGAAGCGCTATTTCCTGCCCCCCTGTGGTACCAGGGATTGAACCCAGGGCCTTGCACATGACAAGCAAGTGCTCCACTAAGCTACATTCCCAGCCCCTTTAAAAATTTGAGACAGGGTCTTGCTAAGTTGCCCGGGCTGGCCTCAAACTTGCGATCCTCATGTCTTAACCTCCGAGTAGCTGGGATCACAGGTGTGCACCACTGTGCCCGGTATCTGAGAAAAAGCACTTGCACCAGTCCCTGCTGCAGTGGGAAGTGGAAGTGGTCTGTATGCAGGGCCCCTGCCGCCCCTGGGAGATGTTTCATCCTCACCTCCCTCATGGGAGCGCTGTGTGGACAAAGCTCTTGAGCACAGTTCAAGTACAGGCTCAGCAGGGAAGGCTGAACCCACTACACAGGGAGGAAAAGCCCAACGGCTCTCCCAGAACAAGAGAATCCCCCCCACAAGCCAATGCCACCCTTGGCCAGCACCCTGTTACTGCAGCTCACACATGCCAGGGGAGGCTTGGGCAGGAGGCAGAGGAAGGGGCAGCAATCCAGACACACATGGTGTGGGGTGGGGCGGTGCTTCCTGCATGAGAGAGGCCATGCCTGTCCTGGGAGCACAATATAGCTATGGAGTCTGAGCCTCCTCTCCTTGGCAGGTGCAGGGACTCAGCCATCTGTGGGACGGATGGGGGACACATCTGGGGACACAACTGGGAGGTGACAGGCCCCATATCCAAAGGGGGCAGATGGGGATGTCAGGTCCAGGAGATGGACAGGTGCTGGAGTACAGGGTGAGGCTGGAGGTACAGGGAGCTGTAGGGGTGCTGAGGAGAAACGGGGTACAGGGTAGTGGGGGTGCCAGGTGGGTTGGCTTTGCAAGTTTCTGTGGGGCACCTCCTCATTCCTCCCTCCCCCTTCAGCCAGTGGAGGGAACATAATCAACCCCACCAAATGAGTGGTAGGAGCAGCCCCCACTCGCCCTTCTCTTGGGTGTTTCCCATTCCCACTAGCACCCCAGGCACATGCACAATCCAGAGGGGCATGGAGTCATCCAAGGTAGACAGGACCCCGCCACAGGTCACACACACAGGCAGAGCAGGGAGCACTCAGACTCCCAGGTGTAAACTGCACAGGGATGAGGTTCCCACACTTGTCTCCCCACAGGATTATTCTGGAAGCACAAATACTCCTAGGATCAATTTAATCAGCCTGGGTGTGGCGGGGCTTTGGAATGCTGAACGTCCCAGGCAGCCATGTGTGTAGCAGATCTGGTTACGTGGCCCTGCCAACTCACCCAAAGAGACCCCAGGGTTACTTCATGGGAGACCCTACCTCACCACCCCCTCACAGCCAGCTCTTCCCATCCACCCCAGCTAGGTAGGGAGTTCCAGGAAGGACCTCCTGGACCAACCCCCTCCTCCCTTTATTCAAAAGTACTTCCTGAGCACACATGGGAAGGGAAGCAGAGGGGATAGGCTCCAGGGCCCCCAGGAGGGAGTAGAGGTCTCATTGGAGCCTCATGACAGTCCTGCAAAGTAAAACCTGCCACCATCCTCATTTCACAGGTAAGCAAACTGAGGCTCAGCAAGGTCAGATGATTCACCTGAGTGGTACCATGGGGCTTTTCGCTCCAAAAGTCATCTTTCTTCTTTGCATCACAGTGGTTTCCCGAGCAGAGGATGTCCAGAGAGATGCAGGAGCAGGGGGGCCGGGGAGAGGGCTGGAGGTAGAACTGAGCCCTCAAGAGCCAGGCCAGCCTCACCTGTAGGTGGGCAGAGAGGAGGCCCAGCCCAGTGAAGCAGGAGCCTGGCAAGACTACAAAAGCCCTGTGAGAGGACCAGGCAGGCACAGTGCCTACCACCTCTGCATACCCCACTGCCCAGGGGACCTCGCTCATCTATCAGACCACATGCCACAGTCCCCTCCAACAACCCAGCTGTCCCTCCATGACAAGAGGCCGAGGGGACTAGTCCACCCACCCCCTGCGTGGCTCCTTTCTCCCAGGGCCCCCACACTGTGGCTGTGGGGATCACTAGGACAGAGGGCCCACAGGGCAGCCACAAAGGGAACAGCATGGGGCTGTGGTGGTTGTCACTGCTGCCCACAGCCCCTCCTCTGCGAGGCCCACGGCAATCCCCAGTGACTGTCCCATGGCCAACTGAGAACCTCAGCTGCTCTGGGCAGAGTCCAAACGCTAAGCTGCTTTTAGAAAACTGGGGATTCATCCCTGGGCAGGAGGGATTTAGCCAGAACTGGGTGCCATTTAGAGAAGATTACACCCTAATTGCTCTGGTGTCAGCAGACGGGCTTCTGGCCAGCTGAGTCCTGGGGCTGGCACAGGTCCTCACAGCCCCCAGCCCCAAGGACACAGAGCTCAGTCCTGGGCCTGGGGACCAGCCCTCACCTTCCACGACAGGTGGCTATTCCCACACAAACCTCCACTCAATGGTCTGGGGGGGGGGCAAGAGGGGTGGCCTGGGTCCCTGCAGGCAGCTGTCCAGCACATGTTCCAGCCAGGGGAGGATTGGGGGCAGAGCTCATCACATTTCTTCACCTCGTTACCGTTTTAGGAAGGGACGTTAGCAGGGCAGGAGAACCTCAAGCTTTGGCCATCTCCTCCAAGCCCCAAAGTGGTTTCTACCATAGGACCTGTGCCATGAGAGGGGCCAGTGTAGAGACTGTCTCAGGCTGTGATGACACAAATGCTCAACGGCCCAGAAGTTCTGGAAGGCAGGCAGGCTTGGTGGCAAAGCTGTATCCTGGCATCAGTGTCTTCAGAACCTCTTGGTGCTCCCCTATTGAGGGAAAGGCACCCTGTGCCCCAGGGTTGCACTGGTCAGTGACAGGTACCCTGGGCGCACATCTGACCTCAGGTCCCCTGTGGATCCCTGCCATGGAAGCTCACACACCCTGAGCTTTGACCCCCAGCTCAGATCGAAGGATGCCAGGACTCAGTGCGTCCTAAGAGGTAGAGCAAGGCCCAGGCGTCTGGTCTCCCAGCCCTGCCCCAGCCCCTCATGCTTGACAGGTCTCCTGGGGGAAGTGTCTGGTCTCCACGTCGTCATGTCAACCTCATACATGGCCATCCTGGACACCCTCTTGCAGAGACTGCCCTGGGTCACAGTCCACTGCGGCTTGCAGTGTTAGGAGGTAGGGTCTAGTGGGAGATGTCTGGGTCATGGGAGCAGAGCCCTCACAAATGGATTAATGCCTTTCTCTTGGGAGTTCAATCCCCATAGACCTGCTTGCCCTTCCACTTTCTACCATGAGCCGGAGCAGCATGAGGCCCTCAGTAGCAGCCCAGCAGATGCAAGCCCCATGAGCATGGACTCCCAGTCTCCAGAGCATGAGCCGCAATAAACCACCTCGCTTTATCAATTACCTGGTCTCAGGTATTCTGTTATAGCAACAGAAAATAGACTAAGACATAGTCCAACCGCAAAAGCAGCAACCCTGGTTCTAGTAGCAGTAGCCACCGGACAAACCACAGACAATGGTCATGCCCCCTGGTAGGGGATGAAGAGCAATTCACACTACAACACTCCCCCTAAGAGCCTCCAGTGTGGCATTGTGTGTGGAGCTCCTGTAGGGAAGGGTTCAGGCAAGCCCAGGCCACTGAACAAAGGCAACTCCTCGGAGGGCAGCAGCCCAAGGAGCATGTGTTGGGGGACAGGCCATCCCCCACCTAAGTCCCTCACAAGTTTTCACAACAGCATGGTGTTTCAGACCCTAGTCAGTATAGATGATGAGAAAAGCATCCCATGGTGGAAACCGAGGCACAGCAGGAGAGATGGGAGAGAGGAAGTATCGCTGATAGCAGCTGTGTGCCTGAGCAGGAAGGCTCAGAAGTGAGGCAGTGTAACATGCCACAGGAGACCCAATACGGCCTGGAGTGCAGAGCTCCAGCTAACTGGCCACAGATCCACCTACGGGTTCAGGCAAAGCCAGGGAAGCAGGTATGGGAAAGACGTGAGGGCGGTCATCTCAGAGTGGAGCAGAGTCCTATGACCTCCTGTGGGAGGTCCTGGGTCTCAGAGGCTGACCAAGGAGCCTGCTCAGCAGTCAGAAAAGGACTCCCAGAGGGAAGTGATGGGAGCAGGCTCACAGGATGGGGCTGACACTGAAATGACAGTGGAGGCATCTGATTCCAAGGCAGGACAATCTGTCATCGTTCAGAAGGGACTCAGCACCAGCCCCTGCTGTGTGAATACCTAAGCAGAACTCAAACCCAGACTGACCAGACACTGACTAGTCATTACCCTAATCAAAATACACATGGCTATCACCTGGCTGGCTTACAGGGGTGAGGCCAACCCCAGGCTGAGCCTAGACAGAAGGAAAATGATATGGAGACTTGTTCTGTGGACAGACTTAGCTCAATGGAATAGAACAGAGAGCCCAGAAATAAAGCCACACAAATATCATCAACTGATCTTTGACAAAGGAGCACAGGCAATTTAGTGAAGGACAGTCTTTTCAACTAATGGTGTTGGACCAGCTGGACACCCACAGGCAAAATAATCAATCTACACATAACCCTCACACTCTTCAAAAAATGAATTCAAAGTGGACCACAGACCCACATGAACAATGCAAAACTAGAAAATCAGGAAAAAGAAATAGGAGAAAATCTATGTGACCTCGGGTGATGAAGTTCACAACATCAAAAACAACAACAACAACAAAAAAGAAATTAAAAACGTATTGTCTGTCAAAGATATGCTAGGAGAATGAAAAGACAAACTAGAGTCTGGGAGAAATTATTTGCAAAATAGGACTTATATCCACAACATACAAAGAATACTTAAAATTTAACAATAAGGAAACAAGTAACTCAGTCAGGTGTGGTGGTGCACATCTGTAATCCTAGTACTTGGGAGGCTGAGACAGGAGGATCGCAGGTTCACGGCCAGCCTCAGCAACTTAGTGAGGCCCTCTACAACTTAGTGAGACCCTGTTTCAAAATAAAAATAAAACAGGGCTGGGGGTGTAACTCAGAGGTAGAATGCTCCTGGGTTCCATCCCCAGTATCACA
>PVJS01037990.1:0-19629 GCA_004027185.1 Glis glis
ATTTTGAAACCAGGTCTCACGAAGTTGTGGAGGGCCTCACTAAGTAGAGAGAGAGAGAGACAGGGAGAGAGAGAGAAAGAGAGAGAGAGAGAGAGAGAGCCCTGAGGCTGGTTGGGAACCCGGATCCTCCAGTCTCCGCCTCCCAAAGTACTGGGATTACAAGCGTGCGCCACCATGCCCGGCTTAATGTGCTTTTATTGGTGCATTATAGTGTCACATAGTGAAAATCTTGTTGACAGTAAAGTACATGCACACAGCCCCTGGTGCCCCCCGCCTCCCCATTTCCCCCCTTTCTAAATACACTGTACTGATACTGATGTTGGTATATTCTCATCTGTACACTTAGTCAGTGGTAGTAATTCCATTAATGAGCTTCACTCTTCCCTTTCCCCTTCCCTTAGAACACCCCCCCTGCCTCCGCTGAGGCTTCTGAGGTCCTGCATTTTTGACAGGCACCCAAATGATAGCAATGCTTCTATTCAGTGAACCATATATTGAGTAGCAGTGTTCTATAATATCCATCATAGTATTAAAGTTTCTTAATCTTGACTATACATCAGAACTGCTTTTCAAATATGGAACTGCTTAGGCCCTACATTGAGCTTACTGAATTAGATCTGCAGATACAGGGGAGCTTAGAATCTGTATTTTCCAAAGATTCTGATGGGCAGTTTGGATTAAGCAACACCAGGTTACAATAATGGTTAGAGGCAAGCTTGCTTTGGGAAAGTAATAAGTTATGTTTTGTTGTGATCATTACTGACTATTTCTGCTTTTGAATTATTTTTCTTTTTGCTACTTGGAATGATTTTTAGATATGGTACTTTTAAATATGATTTTGAGTTTATGTAGTAAGTTGTAGATATAATTTGAAATAAATACTCATACATAGGTTATCTTTTATATATAGCATAGATTGTCTTATTAGGCCATTTTTGGTGACAAGTGCTAGCCCAACTAAACATGCTTGAGCAAAAGTGGACATTTACCAAAAATATAGGGATGGTGCTGGCATTACTGGCGTCAGTGCATCAAAAATAACTTTTCAGGACTATTTCTTCTTTCTCTTTCTCTGTTCTCCTCTATGTTGACTTTATTTTGGACAGTCTTTTTCTGTATGTGATGATAAAAGTAGCTAAATAGCTCATGACTCATATTTTACCAATTTAGCAACCTTTGAACATAGGTTCTTCTTTCAAAGACATGACAAATGTCTAAGTGAGCACTCTTAGTTGTCCCGGCATAGACTAAAGACCCATTTTTTGCACCGGAGGGTGGTAGGGTCACATACTAATGAGCCATGTGGAATAAATAAGAGTTTTAGAAAACTGGAGAAGAGTGATCTCCCCAAAGAATCTAGGTAGACTATATGTGTGTGTGTGTGTGTGTGTGTGTGTGTGTGTGTGTGTATAGATACATACATACATATTTACTGTACCATTTAGAGGTTATTTGTTTACATAAAATATATAGATTTTAAGTAACTTGAATTTTATTTTGTTCTCTCTTTTGGGGTATATTCATATTGGTGTGAAAATAATGCACTAGGAATAGGCAAATTATCCACGGCTGATGGTAAAGCCTTTGCAGATCCTGAAGTGCTCCGGAGGTTGACATCTTCTGTTAGTTGTGCGTTGGATGAAGCTGCTGCTGCACTTACCCGTATGAGAGCTGAAAGCACAGCAAATGCAGGGCAGTCGGACAAGTAAGTACTTTTTTGCTGTGATTTGTATGAAAATTGTTTTGTTTTGACTTTAAATAAAAACCACTAACATTGATTAATTATTATTTTGCTAACCATTTAATATGTAATATCCTATTTGTACTCATAAAAACCTACAAGCCATAGATCTTTTTACTCTTATTTTGTAAATGAAAAGTTGGGAGAGATGAGCAACTCGATAAAGATCAAATAGGTGAAAAGTGGGAGAGCATCAGTGCTTGTCTTACTGGAAGGCTGACTTCTTACCCATTATATTATAAGAGATCTTTTGCATACTTACATTTTGTTTCATTTTCCAGTTTTTCATTCCATTTTCCAGTTCATGTGCATAGTTCTGATCATTTTATATAGCAAGATTTTATTTGTTTTATGAATCAAATCATGGATGTAGTTCCTAAGTTCCTATAATGTCATTGTGAATCTAAGGGACTTTATTTTTGAATTTGATATAATTCCTTCTATATAGTAGAGTTAGTAAGGGCTCAGTAAATAGTGTGTGATTTGGTGTTTTAAGGTTTCCTGATGTTGATGCAATAAAAATCATAATACCAAATATAAATACAATTATGGATATATATAGAAAAATGGATGTAAACTCCAAGGAAGTGATTAGGAAAGAATTATTAAGAGCTGGGTATTAGCCATAGGCGGTGGCGCAGGTTTATAATCCTGGAACTTGGGAGGCTGAGACAGGAGAATCACAGGTTCATGGCCATAGGGTGGGGAGTATAACCCAGAAGTGGAATGCCCCTGGGTTCAATCCCCAGCACCAAGGGAAAAAAAAAAGAAAAACTGGCATGGTGGCACAAATCTGTAATCCAGTACTTGGGAGGCCAAGACAGGAGAATTGCAGTTTCTAAACCAATCTCAGCAATTTAGCAAGGCTCTCAGCAATTTATTGATACTCTGTTTCAAAATCAAATAGGGCGGGGAGGGAGTGGCTGTGAGGTAGAATGACCCTGGGTTCAATCCCCAGTAAACACACACACACACACACACACACACACACACACATACACGAAATAATTATTAAGCCAGGCACCGTGGTACACATCTGTAATCCCAGTACTTGGGAGGCTGAGAAAGGAGAATCCCAGGTTTAAGGCTAGCGCCAGCAAGTTACTAAAACTCTCAGCAACCTAATAAGATGCTGTTTGAAAACAAAAAGTGTGTGTGTAGGTGTAGCATGGAGGTTGAATGCCCCTGGGTTCAATACTCAGTACCATGTTACCCCCTCCCACACACACACCAAAAAAAAAAATCATTAATATGTTATTCTTTAAATTCTTGGTGACTTCTTTTTTTTTCCCTCTAACAAAAATGATGCCACTTTGCTTATTTTAGCAGTTAAGAAAATGGGAGTGTTATACCCCAGCTTTGCTTAACAGTGGGGATACATTCTGAAAAATGTATCCTTAGGTGATTTCATTGTTGTATGAATATCACAGAGTGTACTTGCCAAACTAAAACAGCCACTACATTTCTAGGTGGTAATCATATGGGACCCTCTGTCACTTACACAGACCACCATTGTGGGTTTATAAAACTCTTTTTCTAAGAGTGTTTTCAAGAAACTTTTAAGGGCATAAAGAGAGGGTATATAAAATTAACAAGAGTACAAATTTGCTATTTCTCTTAGCTCCTTATTTGTCTTCATCTAGATTTTGTGTTTTTAGTAATTTACCATTCTTCGCCTAGATTTGTTTTCTTTCTTTAGTTAACCTTGGGTTCAGTTCCTTAGAAATGTTTAGTTTTGTTAGCCTAAAATATTGATAATCTCCAGATATTTTTGAATGTGCCTGCTGAGACTGGCAAAGAGAAAATGAAAAACAACTTAAGTATATTAAGGTTAGTTCAAACAGGAAATAGAATAGGAAATAAAAAGGTTATAGATGAGCTGGGTGTGTTGGCACATGCCTGTAAATCCCAGTACTTGGGAGGCTCAGACAGGAGGATTGCAGTTTCAAGACCAGCCTCAACAACTGATGAGACTCACCAATCTAGTGAGGCCCTGTTTCAGAGTAAAAATTAAGAAAGGGTTGGGGTTGTAGATCAGAGGTAGAATACCCCTGGATTCAATCCCCAGAACCCCCCCCACACACACACAGAGTCATAGATTATTTCACATTGAAACAATAAAGCACACTTGTGATACCCATATGTGTATTCATCAAAGCTTGAGAAATACGATGCAGTTAAGTACACTGAGTGCTGTGTGTTCAATTTTATGTTTGTTAAGTTCAGTGCTGTGTGCCAGATTTAAAATGCTCTTTGCTCCAAGTTCTGAAGTTCAACTCTTGCTAGAGTAATCCTACTGTTAGGTTGTTTTAAAGCTAGCATGCACATGTGTAAATTGAATGAAAAGTCAAAATGGTAGAGGAGTATGTATGCATGAAGAAGCGAGAGAGAATGCCTTGAACAAGAGAAAAGGTACGTTTTTATACAGGAAATATATTGTGATTTATTCTAAACTTGCTTAAAAGTTAAAATCTAGGTGTGGGTACTTTCAGTATTCTATGAAGTAAAGTAAGAGACTTAAGAGACAAGCTTGTTAATTAAGTACTGTTTGAGGCCTTGGTAAGGGGACAATACAATTAACTAAATGAAATAGTATGGCACACATTGATAAGAGCTGTGGGTAAAAGAATCGAATGGGGAAGTGGTAAGGTACTATTTGGGTTGGAAGACATGTTGCATTTTTAATAGGGGGGTCAGGGAAGCCCTGAATTAAAAAGATGGCTTCTCAGCAAACACCTGAAATAGGTAAGGGAGTGAGTTGTGTCTGGGAGAGGAACTGTCTTGGCAGGGGGAGAGTAAATGGAAATATCTTGAGGTTGGAGCTTATTTAGCATATTTGATGAAGAGCAGGAAGGCTACTATGGTTACAATGGAAAGAATGCAGGTGAGAGAGGAGGAGATAAAGCCAGAGGGGTAAAAGAGGAGAGTTCTGGTATTCTGCTACTGGGAAGATCTTTTAAGGATTTTTTACTGTGAGAGAGATTAAAGGATTCTGAGCAGAGGAGTGACATGATCTACTTTTCTTTAAAGCACTTTTCCTTGCTCTTTGGCTGTCCTGTTGAAGAGTCTGGAGAGCAAAGGTGAAAGAGAGACCGGTTAGGAAGCTTTGCCATAATCTGGGCTAAGGATGATCTTGAATCTGGTTGTAACAATGGCAGAGGAGAGAAAGATTATCCATGGTGCCTTTAGTAACTAAAGTGATAAGGCTGTATTTCAAGAGGATATATGAATTGAGTTGTATTTGAAATAAGGAGAATACTAATGACCTTTTATGTAATTTTAGAGTGAATTTTATCCAGAAGTGAAGGACATGTCTATAGTAATTGTTTTAGGAGACCCAAAAGGAAAAAACTTTTCTCTTAGAAAAAACTTTTCTGTTGTACTTTTTCCTCTTTCCTTGTCCTTACGTCCAGCTTTTTCTTTGCCTAAATTTTTTTGAAACTTCTCCAAAATATGATTGTATAAGTAAATACTTCTTCCAAAAAGATTATCAGTTATTTTATTTATATCACATGCTCTCATGTTTTCTATTTGGTTTCTGTTTACTTGATGGAGGAATCAGGTCTTTATAATTAGCACATTTTTTTGCTCATTTATGCTTTTTTATTAGCTTCTATAAAATTTTTCTAGTGACAGAGCAAGTTAAGTATAATTATAACTTGTATTTTATGTGAGATTTCTATAAAATTTTATCTTAAAACTTTGTTATTTCTCCACTTAAGGTAAATTATACTTTATCCTTCAGTTGCATAACAAAACATTTTAGTATGTTGATAATTTTAGTTCAGTGACTTTTATGTGTAGATTTAAACTCAGTGATTGCAATCATCTTTAGCTTTCTGTTATGAAATATGACTTGAAATAACCATTCTTATTTAGCTCTACTATTAAGATTGACATCAAAAAACAATAATTATGCTGTGCAAATTTTTCACATTCTTATATCCTAATACTATAATATTCTACTCAATAGCCGCAGTTTGGCAGAAGCCTGTTCAGAAGGAGATGTAAATGCTGTGCGGAAGTTACTCATTGAAGGGCGAAGTGTAAATGAACACACCGAGGAAGGGGAGAGCCTCCTTTGCTTAGCTTGTTCTGCTGGATACTATGAGCTTGCACAGGTTTGTATTATCAAAGTAAACCTCTTTTTTTTTTTTTTAATCTGGCCTACTTGGTAAGGAACTAATAAAATAAATGTGTTTTTAACAGATATTTTTCATTAGATAAAGTTTATGTGTTTATTGACTTTTCTATGTTATGTAAATATATATGTTCAGTCTTTTCTCTTTTTTTTTCACGAGGCACTGGGTTCTATCCCCGGCACTACCAAAGAAAAGGTGGGGGGGGAGGAATGGGGGAGAAAAAGAGAGAACATGAATTATTTTAATATCCTTTAAACTTTATTTTTCTGTCAAGGTTTTGTTGGCAATGCATGCAAATGTGGAAGATAGGGGAATCAAAGGTGACATTACACCTTTAATGGCTGCTGCTAATGGAGGACATGTCAAAATTGTGAAGTTGCTGCTAGCTCATAAAGCTGATGTCAATGCACAGTCTTCAACAGGTCATACCTACTTCTTTTTCACTTTTGCTAAATAGGAGTATCCTTTGGTAATAATCATTTAACATAGAAATGATCATTAGTGATACTTTCACAATTCCCTTATTTCTTAGAAGTGCTACATGTTTGTGTAAGTCTTCGTATGGTTAAAGGATATAGAATAGATTTTGAATGAAATTTCTCCTGTTTTGTTTATGAGGGCAATTACTTGACCTTTTAAACTTCTTTTAGATTAGATGAAACACTCACTGATCTAGGTAGAGGGACCACTGTCTTGGAAGTAGAAAGGTATAGGTGATAGCTCTCAGATCCAGGTTTCCTGTTTTTCTGAGGAGAACAGGAGAGGAGATGGGGATAATAGAAGAATATTAAATAAAAGACTGGTCCATCATTCTCTACTGTTACTAAACTGTGACCCATGGAAAAAGAACGTATTATGAAAATATTATGTCTTATGTGTACATGACTTTAGTTTAAACTAATTTTTCCCCCAACCTGGACCTAGATAGATTTGTGTAAAATTTACAAATTTATATGAAAATATATTTTATGTATTTCCTCCATGTAAAAATTTCAAATTTATTAGAAATTTTAAATATATTTTAAAGTCTACATGAAGTTTGTAACATGAGAGATTTATATCATCAAGAATGTTTTTGAAATCACCTTTAATTTTAATCACTAGTGTTTTGAGTTATAGTAAAAACAAATTTATATGATTAAAAGGAATGGTGTAAGATATATAAGGTGAATAATTTTAGGTATATAATTATTAATTATATTTATTAAAAACAATGCTTAAAATATTTTCTGATTATAGTTAAAACAAACAACTCATTTCTCATTTGAAAGGGAAAGTTAGTTTCAAGGCAGAATTGCTCAGTTACTTTGCAACTCTGCAGTCCTGATGAGTGTGATTTCCCACATGTGCTTGACTCTAGTTTTAAATGGAAAGGTAGAATAGGGAGTTGGTTTCAGAAAAATAAAATGCAGCCGGGCATGGTGGCGCACCCTTGTAATCCCAGTACCTGGGAGGGTGAGACCGGAGGATCCAGGTTCATGGCTAGCCTCAGCTACTTAGTGAGGCCCTCCCTCAACTTAGTGAGACCCTGTTTCAAAATAAAGAGTAAAAAATAGGGCTGGGGGTGTAGCTCGAAGGTAGAATCCCCTGGGTTCAATCTCCAGTGCCGCAAAAAAAATTAAATGCAGTAAGGAAAGGAATTATATATATAAGTTTGTTATTTAATATTTCTTATGGCTATAGTTTTCTTCCTAATGTACATTAGATGCTTTGTTTTGTTTTAGTGTTCCATGTTAATGTCTTTTTGTTTTTCTTCATTAAAATAGGCAATACAGCACTTACATATGCTTGTGCTGGAGGCTATGTAGATGTTGTAAAGGTGCTCTTGGAATCCGGTGCTAGTATTGAGGACCATAATGAAAATGGTCATACTCCTCTTATGGAAGCTGGAAGTGCTGGACACGTGGAAGTAGCCAGATTGCTGCTAGAAAATGGGGCTGGCATTAATACGCATTCCAATGAATTTAAAGAGAGTGCACTTACATTAGCTTGTTACAAAGGTACAGTATAAGCCTTTTTTGAAACATAGTTTTCAAACACATGGAATTACAGTTATTTTATATAACCTAATTTTTAAACCAACAGTAAAACATAATAGTGGTATATCGCATGTAATTAAATGTTAAGGATGTGTTTAAAGTGTTTCAGAGTTTATGTTTAATATGTAAACTTTTAAAGTAGGGACTCAAAATTATAAATATTATGAACAAAATAAGACTATTAATTGTTCTAGTTTTTTTTTATCAGTAACAGTTACTTGATTTTAACTTGAACTGTACTTTATGATGGTTTCCGTGTTGGAAATATTTTACCTGGTGTAAAGAAGATACATGATATTTTAAATGCCAACCAACCTGAAAATATTGGCAATACAGACAATACACTTCTTTTAGTAGGTCAGATAATTACCTGAAAAGATGCCTGGTTTGCAAAATGCGCTACCACACCCAGTTTATATTTCTAGATTTTTAAAAGACACAGAGTCAGACATTTTCAGATTCTACATTGTATGATCGATAGTTTGCTTTAAAGGTTCTTTTTTCCTTTTTTTTTTTTAAATAAAGGGGGCATACAATTTGGTGTCTGTATCAATAGTTCGTAAAGTGCCAGGCGTGGTGGCGCACGCTTGTAATCCCAGTACTTTGGGAGGCGGATCTGGGTTCGCGGCCAGCCTCAGCTCTCTCTCTCTCGCTCTCTCTCTCTCTCTCTCTCTCTCTCTCTCTCTAGTGAGGCCCTCAGCAACTTCGTGAGACCCGGTTTCAAAATAAAGTATAAAAAATAGGGCCGGGGGTGTAGCGCGGAGGTAGAACACCCCTGCGTTCAATCCCCAGTACCACAAAAAAAAAAAAAAGTTCCTAAAGTGGGCAATACTGCCCCCCTTGGGGGGCACTGGAATAAAATATATGTACATAAAAGAATGCAAATTTGTCCCTGCAGCTTTCTGTTTGTTTGCTTAAACAAGGTAGATTTCCATGGAAGGAAGGGTCTGAGTTAAAAAAATAAGTTTGGGAAACTGGTAAACGTTCAGTTCAGTGTTTCATACCATCTAAGTAAAGTGATACATTCTTGTCCCTGATGTTACAAGAAAAAGCTTCGGGAAAACCAGTTACAAAATTTAAGGAGGTGCTCACTCTCAAGGACTGACCCTTCTTAAATTTTGCTCCCTACTCTTTGAATTCCTCAACCTAGTCTTGTCCCTGGTGTTGTTTCTTTTCATTCTATTTAAGAGTGGCTTAGGTTATATGTCTTTTGGAATAATTTCCTTTAAAAACATAATAAAACTATGCTTAGATACATAAATGACCCAAATTTAAGTTAAATTTGAAAAATATGCCTTATTTATTTAAAGTACTTTTGATTATCTGATACTAACACGTTGTCAGATGGGGAGCACAGCTGATGTCCCTTACTTTGCTAGCCCTGTTTGTAATTAGGAAAAGACTGGTCTTCATTAGGGAGGAGAGGAGTTAAAGCTTGGAGCAGGCTGATTGGGTGGATCTCTCCCCTTTTGACACACACTTTTAAACCTAGAACTGGGTGCATTTCACTACTGAGTCCCAGCTGGTTAGAGAGCCCTGAGATAGTGCTACATGTACTGTTGCCTCTCCCCTGGGTTTGTAGCCCCACTCTGCTTTCCAAAAGTAACATCTGAAGTTGGGGCTTGCAGGCTTTAATTAGAAACTGGATAGAGAACTGAGCTGGTGTGGAGAACATCTCTGCAACTTCCAGGTATCCATGAGGCCTCTTCCCTTCCTCATTTCCGGTGAGGTTTTTTAGGACACAGAGTGATAAGGAGACAGGCAAGGGATTGAACTCAGGCTGACACTCAGGATCTTCGGGAGGAGAGAATGACAGAGAGAAAAGGGAGGTATAGGTAGGTAGAAAAAATAAGATGTGACAGATGCTACACTTACTGAAGTAAGTCTTGTTTTCACTGTTTGCCTGTGACTCCACTCTATCCCTTCTTCCCCATTTCCACTTGATTACAAATTGATTATCGTTCATTTAAAATAAAGGCGTGGTGTCATTTTTCTATTGTTTCTTGCATATTATTTCTGAAGTCCTTTTAAAAGATCATTCCTTTTAGAATATCATTAGCGTTCTGCTTTTTAACCATTCAAAGTACCTGTATCATATGGTTTATTTGAAACTGTATACATATGTGTATCTCTGTATTTATATGTGTGTGTATGTTTATATCTGAATAAGTGTAAATTAAGTGGTGGTGTTTTCAAGAATATTTATACAGGCAGTCCCCAATTTATGATTATTCTTAAAACATGGAAAGGCATGAAAACTAATTTATTCCATAGCATAAATGGGTGTGGTGGCACACACCTGTAATCCCAGTACTTGGGAGGCTGAGACAGGAGGATCACAAGTTTGAGGACAACCTCAGCAATGTAGCAAGACTCTTAGCAACCTAGTGAGACTCTTCCACAACAAAAAATTTTAAAAGGCTGGGGGGTGTAGCTCAGAGTAGAATGACCCTGGGCTCAGTCTCTGGTATCCCCCCCCCCCACAGCAGGGTATAAAGAGTATATTCTGGATGTTGAAAAATGGCATCTTTATTCACCTGCAGCAGGGATTCTGGTAACAAGTTTCTAGGGCAAGAGGATAAGCAGTAGAACAGCATAATCATAATTTGTGTTAGGAATTGAAGGTGGCTTATAGATGGCTTTAGTACTATGTTATAAATTTAGTAGAGTGAATTAAATATAACTAAATATCATATTTATGTATTTATTTATTTTATGGAACTGGGGATTGAACCCAAAGGCATTCTACCTCTGGGCTACACCCCCATCCTATTTTACTTTGAAGTAGGGTCTCACTAAGTTGTGGAGGGCCTCATTAAGTTGCCAAGGCTGACTGGGAACCTGTGATCCTCCTGTCTCAGCCTCCCAAGTACTAGGATTAGAGGCATGCACCACCACACCCAGTTAAACTATTTTTACATGAAATATTATAAGTATATATGTACTTATGTATGTATAAGTATATATGCACTTTTCTTTTAGGACACCTAGAGATGGTGCGGTTTCTTTTGGAAGCAGGCGCGGATCAAGAGCATAAAACAGATGAAATGCACACTGCTCTAATGGAAGCTTGCATGGTAAGAATGGTAAAATATAAACATGAAATATATTTATGTATTAGGTACAGAGAGACGGACAGTAAGTCCCTTTTCCTTGGGTGCAAAATTGTATTTACTTTTACCTTATTGTGGAGTAGAATTTCAGCTGTCAGAATTAGTAATAGTTTTCAGAGCTTTTAACATCTGTTAATTACTTTTTTAAGCTTTATAGTATTACCTGCATTTTCTTTTCCTCACATAATTCTATACTGATTTTATAGTTGGCACAAAAGTGATTTTTTTAGAGCGTTGTCAGTGATAATACTAGGTATAATATGCAACTCAAACTAATAAAGAAACATTTATTTATTTATTTATTTATTTATTTATTTATTTTTGTTGCAGTACCGGGGATTGAACCCAGGGGTGTTCTACCTCCGCGCTACACCCCTGGCCCTATTTTTTTTATACTTTATTTTGAAACTGGGTCTCACGAACTCACGGAGGGCCTCACTAGGTAGAGAGAGAGAGAGAGAGAGCGAGCTGAGGCTGGCCGCGAACCCGGATCCTCCGGTCTCTGCCTCCCAAAGCACTGGGATTACAAGTGTGTGCCACCACGCCCGGCTATAAAGAAACATTTAAAAGTAGAGTATTATTCATAACTATTTTACATAATGCCTCCTTGTCATGGTCTTCTCTAAGCCATGGATTCTTTAAGAATTGTTTTTTTAGAGTTCGGACTTGGGAATGGGTCATAATAGTACTCTTAAACCTTTGTATAGTAGTCTATGATATATAACAAAGAGATCACAGTAAAAATCATAGATTTAAGAGAATGACATGCCAAAGATAAGAGACACCAAATGAATTTGAAGTTTCTTGTCTCAGCTTCCCATCCAAGGATGATTATTAAATGATGTTAGGTTTTATTTACTGAGTTTTAAAATATTAGGTAGCCGTCACTTAAGATGGGATATTGTTATCCTTATTGTCACTCCAGTGTTTGCTTTAATAAATTATTCTTTAGAACAAGTAAAAAAAATTTTTCAGAGTTTTGAGTTCCTCATCTGAAAAAGAGGATATCTTTCTCTGTGGTTGTTGTGAGGACTAAATGGAAATATGTTTGTAAAACAATACTATTAACAGTTCCAGCAATTCCTTATGGTAAAGAAAAATTAATCATTATTTCTACCCCTCCCCAAGGAAAACAAAACCTGTATAGATTAAGAAATTAAAATGCAATGTTCTATAGATCTAATGAGCATGCACTGGAAGTAAATGATGTAAGTAAAATGGAAGATATTAGTCGGGGTCAAACATTTGGAAGACTTACTGAAAATGGAGGTTTTTAAGTTGGACTTCAACAGAAATGTAGGAGTTGACTTCGCAGGTGGGAGATTCAGAGCTGAAAAGCTACCAGAGTTACTATGTGTAATAAGCCAGTAAGAATTGTGTTAATGTGACAAATACAGAGGCAAAAATGGGCAGTACATGTTCAGAAGAAGAGGAAATTTCTATTCTATATTTGGGGAGGGGGAGTAGATTGAAGGGAAAAGACTCTTGAAGTTGGCCAGTAATGAAGTAAGCTGTGGGAAAGAGACCAGGAAAGGAGAAGAAAGAGGATGGTAACTTTTTCTTTCTTATTTTTTCCTTATTTTCCACTGGCATTTAAATGCCATTAATACAAAGAAAGTACCTTATATGCACTGTGTTCCTGTAACACATCATGCATCCTTCTCCCACTCCTCTAAAAAGTATTGTGGTTTTCTTTTTCTACCTAATTGATAGTTTGCTTATCCTTAAGGTTTTTATTAAAATCCTATTTCCCATCTCTAAACTATTCTTTAAATTTGTTCCATCCAGTGTTATCATCTATTGTCTCACAATAGTCTTGTTTCATGTACTTAATGTTTTCTTTCCTGATGGTTAATAAGCCTCTTCATTGAAGGTATCATTTTTCTACTTGTTTTATATCCTCAGCCTCTTCCTTTTTCTATACTAAAGGAATATAGGGAGTACATAATAAATAGTGGTTTACTCAACTGTTAGATGTGGATTAATTCTTTGAATAAAGATCAGTAGGCTTTATTGTATAGTAATTGAGAAGTCTTCAGATTGTTAAAGGTTTTTGTTACGGTGCTGACTTAGTTTTTTAATTGCGTTGTGATCAGGACGGCCATGTTGAAGTAGCGAGGTTACTTCTTGACAGTGGTGCCCAAGTGAACATGCCTGCTGACTCATTTGAGTCACCACTGACCTTGGCTGCATGTGGTGGGCACGTGGAACTCGCAGCTTTACTTATTGAGAGAGGAGCTAGCCTGGAAGAGGTCAATGATGAAGGTTATACACCTTTGATGGAAGCAGCTCGTGAAGGACATGAAGAAATGGTGGCATTACTTCTAGGACAAGGTAACCATATCAGCCAAGGCACTAAACCATAAGTGTAAAATATGAGTATATTTTTGTAAAATTGAATTTTACTATTTCACCTCTCTAGCAGTAGATTTGCAATGAGATTTGTTACCCAAACTTGTGATTTATAAAGGTTTTGATGTAAAAATGGCTCCCATACTATGTTAAATAAAATCAGATAGACTAATTTAATGTACAGCTTTCAGAGTCATCTTCTATGTGAATAAAACAACCAGACTGGGGTTGACATAGGCTTGTGGGCTAGGGAATATGAAATTCAACATTAATCAAGCTAGTATAGTGAAGGAATTCGTTGGGGTCAGAATACTTATTAGTAATTATGTAATAGAATTAGCGTTGCATAGAACAGTATGGAAACCCTCCCATAAGGACTGACTCGATGAGAGTGAAAGAATACACATCAGAAGCTGCCAAGGAGCTCAGTACACAGGGAACTTCTCTTTGGGAAAAAGTGAAACAATTAGAAGTAACCTCCATTTCTGTATTTGTAGCTTGATTTTATTTGTTGTTGTTGTTGTTGTTTTTACTAGTAGTAAAGTTTACTTTACCTTGTACAGTAAAATCTTTACAAGTTTAAGAACAGTGACATTTAAAAATAAAACTTTTTATTTAGAAGTAATACTAGGATTTTAAATGTATAGATTTTGGAGCAGATTTCTTTAGGTTTGGATTACAACCCCAATTTTCTAACTTTAGACATGTTTCCAACCCCCTGTGCCTCAGTTTTTTCAACTGTAAGGTTAGTGAGAGAGTGAGCAAGAGAGAATATGTGTGTGTGTGTGTGTATGTACATATATGTGTATATATATGTATGTATATGTTTATATGACAAACTGTTAGAATAGTGCTGTCATATAGTACCTGTTTAATGTTAGCTATGTTGATGGTGGTAGGAATGATGATGGTAGTTTTGTTGTGATCTTAAGTAAGTTAATAAACTTCAATTTCCTTAGTTGTAAAATGGAGCTAGTCTAAATGATTTTCAAAGTCTTTTGAATATGGCCTGACTGACAAATAATAAGTGCTTACTAAATGTTAGCTATTATCGTCAAAATCAATGTCTTTATCAATTTTGAATCCTTACAATGAGGGGATGTAGTTTATATTTTGGAATTGTTTCATCATATGTACCTTCTGGCTGAATAAATACTATTCTTGCTGTGTTTATCAAATAGGGATATGTGGATATGGTTTTAATAGTGTTCTACTTTTAACTTCCTCAGAAATGATAGAGAGGCACTTTCTTACTTAGTTATAGTAATATACATACATGTTCATTTTTTAGATGAAGTTTATTAGGAAACAATCAAGTTTTGTTTATGTCTGGAATAAGTTAATGAATTTCTTTAATTAGAATCTTTATTTTAGGAGCAAATATCAATGCACAGACAGAAGAAACTCAAGAAACTGCCTTGACTCTGGCTTGCTGTGGAGGTTTTCTAGAAGTGGCAGACTTTCTAATTAAGGCAGGAGCTGATATTGAACTAGGGTGTTCCACCCCTTTAATGGAAGCTGCTCAAGAGGGTCATTTGGAGTTAGTTAAATACTTACTAGCTGCAGGTAGGCATTTTTGTGTTTGGGAAAAGTTTTATTTAAGTAAAAATATAATAATGCAAATATTTTTATGGTATTGTGATACATTGAGGATATGTTGGGGAAATTGTGTGATATACCTTTTTTTTCTTTTTTTGCGATACAGTGGATCGAACCTGGGGCATTCTACCTCCGAGTTACACCACCACTCCTATTTTTTATTCTTTATTTTGAAACAGGGTCTCACTAAGTTGAGGAGGGCCTCACGAAGTAGCTGAGGCTCAGCCTCCCAAGTACTGGGATTACAAGCATGTGCCACCACACCCAGCCTGTGATATGCTTTTGTATACCACAAAAGTATATGTGTTCTGAGTAATTTTCCTTACTGTCATAAAAAATATCTACAGCTTTAATTTCAAGCGGTTTTATTTGTAAATTTTTCTTTCTCTTTTTTTTTTTTGCCCTCTTTCAAAATACTGGGGATTGAACCTGGGACCTTGTGCATGTAGGTCAAACAAGTCTACTTATAAGTTACATCCCAACTCGTTTTTTGTTGTTGTTTTTCATTTTGAGACAGGATCTCACTATATTGCTCAGGCTGGCCTCAAACTTGCGATCCTCCTGTGTCAACCTTCTAAATAGCTAGGATTACAGGTGTATGCCACTGCACCCACCTTAATTTTTGCTTTTAAAGATGTTACCACCATTTTTTAGAAATGGATAAGGTTAATTTGTTTAATTTGAGAAGATAGGGCTTTTCTAGAAGAACTTTCTATGTCCATTTCTGTCTTAGGTTCTTTATTAAGTATGTATTGTTTGTTAACACTGCTATAGGAGCTAATGTTCATGCAACGACAGCAACAGGAGACACAGCACTAACATATGCCTGTGAAAATGGTCATACTGACGTAGCAGATGTCTTACTTCAAGCAGGAGCAGATCTGGTAAGCTAAGTCACTCTTTAAAAGCTTATTATTATTATTTGAAGATAACACAAGAGATTAATTCAAAATTCTATGGAGAGTCTACAATATTCTTCCTGTTTTGCATTGTTTTTTTTTGCCATCCTTTATCTCATGTAGTCAGTTTTGTTCTATACTGTTAAGTCTCATTTTCTTTGTTAGTGGGCCTGTCCAATGCACTATATCTTACCTGCCATAGAAAAAGGAAAATTTTTGGTTAGAGTTGTTAATGAAAATTAATTGTTTCTTAGGTATTTCCTTGGTTATTTTTAGAAGTTTTTGTAATTTGATATAAAAAGGCAAATGTGGCTTAAAGGCATTTTTCTATAGCTAAGAAAATAAATTGTGCCTGCAATGCTCTAAACATTATTAAAAAATGTCAAAACGTTAAGTATTTAATAAATGCTCTCTTCTCCCAGTAGTTTATAATTAAGTAAGAAAGGATAAAATAGATGTTCATTATAAGGTAGATTACAAAGAAATGTCACAGGGAAAGTGCAGAGAGTAAAAGAAGCTCAGAAGAGGTAAATCTGAGATACTATATTTTGGACTGGGTGAGGTTTAGAAGGATAGATATGGTAATGCTGTGGCAAAAGAGGTATTCCAGCTGAAAAAAGTAGTGTGAGTGTAGCCTGGGAGGTAGGAAAGCATAAAGCACTTAAATAAGGGAAAGTAGCTAGTCTTCCAGTTTAACCTGTGGGGGACTAGGAGTAAGGCATCAAAAAGGTTTTAATTAAAATGTAAACATATTTCCATGGAGCTGAGTTTCTGAGATTGAAACAAATGTGCTTTCCTGGAAGCGTTCGTTCGTAGTATGTGACAAATTCATGTGCAAACAGAAATATATTTCTCCAGTAACTACTTTCAAAAACTTAATGCATTTAATTTCTCTTTTCTCATTTGTGAAAAGGGAAGGGCTGAATTAGATTATTGTTACAGCCTCTTAATTCTGCATGTTTTAGTACAACCCTTAAAGCACTTATTACACCAGGTATATTCTAGTTAGTTTTGTGTATATGTCTCCCTTGTTAGACTTGGAGCATTTTTAATTTGGAATTATATTTTCAGAGTTTACCACAATGGCTGTAAAATATACAGCATTGCTTTGTTAATAGCAGTAAGAACAAGTTAGGGAATGGCTTAAGAGAAAAGTCAACAATGTTTCATCATGTTTGTGTGTGTGTTCGCGTGGGTGTGGGTGTGGGTGTGGGTGTGTGTGTTTCTGTGGTACTGGGAATTGAACCCCAGGGGTGTTCTACCTCTGAGCTATACCCCCAGCCTTTTTTAAATTTTTTATTTTTAAACAGGGTCTTACCAAGTTGCTGAGGTCTTTGCTTAAGTTACTGGGACTGACTTTGAACCTGTGATCCTCTTGTCTCAGCCTCCCAAATACTGGGATTGTAGGAATGTGGGACCACTCCTGGTTCATCTTTTAATTCAAAAAAGAAAAGAAAATATAAAATGCTATGCAAATGATATTTTTCTCAAATGTTTATATTTTAAGGGCCTGGTGTGGTGGCGCATACTTGTAATCCCAGTACTGGGAGGCTGAGACAGGAGGATCGCAGGTTCGCCGCCAGCCTCAGCTACTTAGTGAGGTCCTCTGCAACTTAGTGAGACCCTATTTTAAAATAAAAGAATAAAAAATAGGGCTGGGGGTATAGCTCAGAGGTAGAATGCCCCTGGGTTCTGTCCCCAGTACTACACACACAAAAAAGTTTATATTTTAAGATCTAAAAACTTCTATAATAGGCTTCTGAATTGCCCAGCAATCACAACAGATTCTTTGTCCTTTTCTGGATTCTCCAGAAAGCTCTAGTAACATCTTATACTTGATGGTTTAGAAATAAATTACCACTAACCTTGTTACTTTTATATAAAGCAAAATAGAGAAAAAAGAGAAGGAAATGATGTACTTATAGAAATTCATAGAGATATAGGATACAAATTAATGAAAGGAGTATCAGTTGGAGTGCATGAGGACAATGTTAATCATCTGAGTTTTTTGCAGAGGGCCATACTAGAATTCCACACACTGTTCAAGTTCTGCAGTCCTTTTTATAGAGAGAGAAGGAGCAATTACCAGATAGATTTTGATGAGGGTATCACCATCTCATGACTGTGGCTCTAGTTCTCCTTTTTTGAGATAAGTTCTCACTATATTGATCTCTCAATTCTCCTGTTTCTGTCTCCCATGTAGGTGGGATTACAGGCACACACCACCACACCAGGCTACTCCAATTCTTAAATGATTTCCATAGAACATGTTTCTAATTTGAGTTTTTTTTTCAATTTAAAAATGTTGCTTAATTTGCCTAAAAGCATGATATTTAATATATTTATATCCAGAAATTAGCTCTCTTCTTTTCCTTTTGATTTTCATGAAAAAGAATAATTGTTCACTAGTGATTATATGTCAAGTAAGTGTATTTTTTTTTTATAGGAGCATGAATCTGAAGGTGGAAGAACTCCTTTAATGAAAGCTGCAAGAGCTGGTCATGTTTGTACGGTTCAGTTCTTAATTAGTAAAGGTAAGTTTACATAAATCACTTGTTTTTTCCCCCAAAGAGGTCTGCCTGTACCCTAAGGTGTTTAGAGATTGAGAGGCACAGAATTTTTTTTGGAGTATATAATAATATATAGGTAGAATGCTACTTACATTTCATGAGTGGATAGTTGATAAACATCTGGCGATGCGCATAACAGTTCCAAACTATAAAGAATTGTCATGCGAAGTAGCACCCTTGTTGAGAAACGCTTCTTTTTTTTTTATCCTTTATTTTGAAACCGGGTCTCATGAAGTTGCGGAAGCCTCACTAGGTAGCTGAGGTTGGCCGCGAACACAGATCCTCCGGTCTCCGTCTCCCAAGTACTGGGATTACAAGCATGTGCCACCACCCCCGGCTAAGAAACGCTTCTATAAGGAAAAATTGCTCTGTGTAAAACTTGGAAGGTTTAGATAACTAAAGTGTGTTCTGTCCACCTAATTAGTACTATCTTGAAACATGGATTTTTATGTCTGCCACTGAGAAGCTTGTGGTAAATCACTTTCTTACTTATTATTTTCTTGCTTGGGACCAGGTTTTCTTCTTTATAAACTATAGCGAGATGGTAATAAATACAGCACAGACAATTGTTCAAAATTTAAATGTGGCAAAATGCATGAGAACTTTAATTTATGTTCAGTAATTGTAGTTTGGAGACCAAAGACCTTATTGACCAAACTAGCATATTATTACTTCCTTTACATTATTTCTTATGTTTTTACTATATATAAGCTCTAGTTAAAATAGTATTTCTTGTGTATAGGAAATTAAAAATTTAATTTCAAATCCACATTGAAAAAGGAAAGAGAATGTGGCCATACATGTAAAATTTAAAAAGATAGTATATTACCGTTTTCTTCTTACCAAAAATATTAAAAGAATTCAAAAATTTCGCCAGGCGTGGTGGTGCATGCTTGTAATCCCAGTACTTTGGGAGGCGGAGACCGGAGGATCTGGGTTCGCGGCCAGCCTCAGCGTGCACGCTCAGCGCACTCTCTCTCTCTCCTCTTTCTCCTCTCCTCTCCTCCCTCTCTCTCTCTCTCTCTCTACCTAGTGAGGCCCTCCGCAACTTCGTGAGACCCGGTTTCAAAATAAAGCATAAAATAGGGCCGGGGGTGTAGCGCGGAGGTAGAACGCCCCTGCGTTCAGTCCCCGGTACCAAAAAAAAATTGTAATTGCTTTTTTTTTTTTTTTT
>PVJS01037991.1:0-19630 GCA_004027185.1 Glis glis
ATGGATATATAGATAGATGGATATATAGATGGATGGATGGATGGATGGATGGATGGATATATAGATAGATGGATATATAGATGGATGGATGGATGGATGGATAGATGGATGGATGGATGGATGGATAGATGGATATATAGATAGATGGATATATAGATGGATGGATGGATGGATGGATGGATATATAGATAGATGGATAGATAGATTTTTCACACTTTAATTTCCGCCATGGATATGGCCAGCCATTATTCCAGGGTGAGGATTCAGACAATAACCGTGGCGGCGTTCGGAAGTGTTTACAGAGTGCCGTGCCCAAGGCTGACTACGGACTGTATTATTTAGTCCCCACAACAAGCCTATTGTGAAGTGGATATTAGATACCGTCTTCGCCTCGTTTTTACAAAGACAGAGGCAAGATTCAGAGAGACTCAGTGCCCTGCACTTGCTCCTACTGCTGGGAAGTGGACGGACCATGCACCGCGCACAGGTGTCCCCGGCTTCAGGGCCCCGGCCCCCTCCATCACCGGGGTCTCTCTGCATCCTAATCTGACATGGCCTCGTGTTCCAGTGGGAGAGAGGACCCGGTGAAGACACGCCGGCGGGTGTTAGCAGGCTCTGATGCAGGCTGTGTATCCCAGATCCAATCTCCCCCACCCCTGTGGAATGACGTGGTTTGCTCACGCAACAGAACCTGGCTCTAGCCGGGCATGGTGGCGCAGGTCTGTCATCCCAGTACTTGGGAAGCTGAGACAGGAGGATCGCAGGTTCGAGGACAGCCTCAGCAAGATAGTGAGACTCTCGTCAACCTCGCGAGACCTTGTTTCTAAAAATAAAATAAGGCTGGGGGTGTACCTTGGAGGTAGAATGCCCCTGGGTTCAATCCCCAGTACCAAAAAAAAAAGGGAGAACCTGGCTTTTTCCTAATTTCAGCTTTGGGAACTAACCTATGTGTGAAGAAATTGATTCCAATGTGCGTTCAGCCTTGGAAACCCCAGATGTCCTCTTGCACCCCTTCACCGTGGTGTCCCTCTTCCTCCTGGGGGGTCCGGCTTCCCTTCCCTTCCGCCCACCTTTGCCTCTCTCCTCCTTCAGACCCGAATCCTCGTCTCAGCACTGCCGCCAGCGCAGCGGGAGCCTGGAGTCCCGCTCGCACCTGCTGTCCGAGCTGATGGACGACGACAAGCCTTTCTTCTCCCTCTCCAAGTCCCAGAGGAGCAGCAGCACGGAGATCCTGGACGACGGGTCTTCCTACACCAGCCAGTCGAGCGCCGAGTACTACTGCGGGACCCCGGCCGCCATGGTCGGCCCGCACTACACCACGCAGACCCTGGACACCCGCGCCCGGGGCCGCAGGAGGTCCAAGAAACACACCGTGTCCGCGTCCAGTTCAGGGAGCATGCCCAACCTGGCCCAGAAAGACAGCCTGAGGAACGGCAGCGTCTACGCCAAGCCCCAGGAGCCCGCGGCTTCCAGCTACTACATCGCGGGCTACGCGCCCTACGCCGACGGCGACCTGTACTACGGCGGCGGCTACCTCTACGAGAACGACACGGAGGGACAGTACAACGTCAACCCCTCCTACCGGGCCTCGGCCCACTACGGGTACGACCGCCCGCGGGACTACGGCAGGTGCTTCCAGGACGAGGCGGACCGCACACCCCACAACCCCTATGCAACCCTCCGGCTGCCCAGGAAGGCAGCCGGAAAATCTGAGCACATCACCAAAAATATCCACAAGGCCTTAGTCGCCGAGCACCTGCGGGGCTGGTACCAGCGGGCCTCCGGGCAGAAGGAGCCGGGGCACAGCCCGCAGACCAGCTTCGACTCGGACAGGGGGGCCCAGAGATGCCTGGGGTTCGCCGGCCTGCAGGTGCCCTGCTCCCCCAGCAGCCGCGCATCCTCCTACTCCTCAGGTAAGCACCCGGCGGGGAGCTCTTGGCACCTGAGACCATTTACATCACACTCCCGCCCGCCCGCCCAGAGCCACGCCTCTGCAGGCCAAGAAACCAGTACCCAAGGTCCTAAGCATGCATGGAACCAATACCTAAGCCCTAAGCCTGTAGCCACAAGCGGGGTGGGAGGGCGTGGCGGTGCGCGTCTATAAGCCCAGTCCTTGGGAGGCTGAGACAGGAGGATCCCAGGTTCAAGGCCAGCCTCAGCAACTTAGCAAGACCCTGTTTCCAAATTTAAAAAATAAAAATAAAAAGGACTGGGGGTATGGCTCAGAGGTAGAACGCCCCTGGGTTCCGTCCCCAGCACCACAAAAGAAAAGAAAAAAAGAGTGTGACCATAGTGAAAGATCCACCGGAAAAATCCGTCCAGCTTTCCAAAGAACGCAGAAGACGTGTCTGAGGGAGCGAGTTGGAGATTCGAGTCTCACAGATCTTCATTTATTTAATTTCTGTACTAGGGACTGAACCCCGGGGCGTTCTACCTCCCAGCTACACCCCCCGGCCCTTTTCGTGTCTTTAATTTGAAACGGGGTCTTGCTAAATTGCTGAGGGCCTTGCTCCGTTGCTGAGGCTGACCTCCACCCAACCCTGCCATCCTCCTGCCTCAGCCTCCCAGGTCCTGGGATGCCGGGCGCGCGCCACCACGCCCGGCTCAAACATGTATTGAACAGCCCCCCGGTATGCTGCCCTGTGTTGGAATTTCCCGTGATTTTTAGCCGTTCGAGGGCTTAGGTGGAGAACCACATCTCTTAAACGCATCTGGGTCGGTGGGCGTGGTGGCGCACGCTTGTCATCCCAGTACTTTGGGAGGCGGAGACCGGAGGATCCAGGTTCGCGGCCAGCCTCAGCTCTCTCTCCCCCTGTCTCTCTCTACTTAGTGAGGCCCTCCGCAACTTCGTGAGACCCGGTTTCAAAATAAAGTATAAAAAATAGGGCCGGGGGTGCAGCGCGGAGATAGAACACCCCTGGGTTCAATCCCTGGTACCGCAAAAAAAAAAAAAAAAAAAACCGCATCTGGGACGCTGAGGTTTGGTATTCTAAAAGAACAGGGCAAACCTTCCAGGTTAGCAGAAGACCTGATGCGCCTGAATCCATCTCTGCTCACCACGGAGAGCCGAGCAGCCTAAAGACTGTTTTGAACCCTCAGGCACCTGCACAGGCTTATAATTCTACCTCTGAGCTACACCCCAAGCCCTAGTCTATTTTTTTTTTATTTTGAAACAGGGTCTCACTAAGTGGCTGAGGGTCTCCCTAAGTGGGCGAGGCTGGCCTCGAGCCTGCAGTCCCCCCGTCTCAGCCTCCCAAGGACGGGGATGACAGGCCTGCACCACCACGCCCGGCTGTGGTGACTGTTCTCTCTTAAACAGAGGCCTGGGCGAGGCGTCCTAGCCCGGGCATTCCCGAGTCAACGAGTCACCATGGGCCCGGCAGGCAGTGCCCAGGTCTGTTGACCGAGGCGTTACCATGGAGATCTGTGTTTGGGTTCAAGCTCCCTCCTGTTTGCATGGGACTTTGGACTTCCGCGAGGGCTGGCCCGTGTCTGACCACGTCTAGCACACGAAAAGCCTTCCATCCTCACCGCTTGGTATTCATGGCTCCCGTCTAGGGAAGGCGCTTCCGGCCCCTCAAGTACAGGGTGTTGCCTGGAAAACTTTCACAGGCCAAACCCGGATAGAGTATCACAAGGTTAAAAGCAAACACGGGAGCCAGGAAGCCAGGCGCTGCCATCCCGGCACTTGGGAGGCTGAGACAGGAGAGTCGCAGGTTTGAGGCCAGCCTCAGCCACTTAGCGAGACCCTCAGCAACTTAGGGAGACCCTGTTTCAAAATAAAAAAAAATAAAATAGGACTGGGGACTGGGGTGTAGCTCAGAGATAAAATGCCCCTGGGTTCAGTCCCTAGTGTACACACATGCATGCACACACACACAGACACAGACACACACACATACACACACACACACACACACCAGGTTGGGAGCCAGGAACAGGAAACGAGAAGAGGAGGGAGGATGGCCGCCTTGTGCGTCCCGGGCGAGGCACGGGACTGGTTTTACAGAGAAGGTAGCTAACACCCAGTGAGGAGTCCAGTGGACGTCCCTGTCCTGTTCCGGTTCCGCCCCTCGATCGGGCTCAGTCTCCCTCCTCAGAGCCGGCTGTTCCAGTTACTCCCCGCACAACCTTTTTTTTTTTTTTTTTGCGGTACTGGGGATTGAACCCAGGTCCATTCTACCTCTGAGCTACACCCTCAGCCCTATTTTTTATTCTTTATTTTGAAACAGTGTCTCACTAGGTTGCTGAGAGTCTCACTACTTGCTGAGGCTGTCTTCAAACCTGCAATCCTCCTGTCTCAGCCTCCCAAGTACTGGGACTACAAGCTTGCAAAAAAAAAATTTAACTTAAAAATTTGTCTTCCAAATAAACTTATTCCCTTTAATAATAATGTTGATAGTTAAGGTTTGTGTGTGTGCGTGGTACTTGAATCGCACCTGGGGCTTCACGCAGGCTAGGCAAGTTCTCCACCCCTGAGCCCCCTCCCCAGCCTTTCTATATTTTTATTTTTTATTTTGAGACAGGGTCTCACTAAGTCACACAGGCTGTCCTGGAACTGCGGGTCCTCCTTCCTCAGTGTAAGGAGAAGCCAGCCTGACAGGTGCGCGGCCCCGCGCCCACCGTAGCCAGCACCCCGTGAACGTGTTCTCGGGATCAGCGCGGTGCCCAAGCCGTGCGGAATGACTTAGTCCTACTATCGTCCCTACTAGGACATATGGAGGTTATCACCCTCGCTCCACAGATGAGGAAGCCGGGTTTTTTTTTTTTTTTTTTTTTTTTTTTTTTTTGCGGTACCGGGGATTGAACCCAGGGGTGTTCTACCTCCGCGCTACGCCCCCGGCCCTATTTTTTATACTTTATTTTGAAACCGGGTGTCACAAAGTTGCGGAGGGCCTCACTAAGTAGAGAGAGAGAGAGAGAGAGAGAGCTGAGGCTGGCCGCGAACCTGGATCCTCCGGTCTCTGCCTCCCAAAGTACTGGGATTACAAGCGTGCGCCACCATGCCCGGCTAAGCCAGGATTTTAAGAGGATAAGCTGTTCGCCCCGCGTCACAGGGCCAGGAAGTCACCGAGCTGGACGGGCAGTCTCTTAAGAGATGGCAGGTCCCGCCTCAGCGGTCGGCGCTCGCTTAGCCTGGCCTCGGTTCTTCAACTCCACTCTGCACAGAGCCGGTTTTGGGGTGTTTTTGTTTGTTTGTTTTTATTGTTTTTCGTTTTGTTTTGTTTTTGCAGTACTAGGGATTAAACCCAGGGCCATTCTGCCTCTGAGCTACTTCTCCCTCCCCTGGCTCCAGCCCTATTTTATTTTTTATTTGGAAACAGGGTCTCGCTAGGTTGCTGAGAGTCTCACTCCTTGCTGAGGCTGGCCTTGAACCTGCGATGCTCCTGCCTCGGCCTCCCAAGTGCTGGGATCGCAGGCGTGCGCCACCACGCCCGGCTTGTTACTCTCTAATGCACAGTATTGCTCTGGGCTCACACAGCTGATTAGACTGTACTTATATAAGTGACCCTCGAAGTTCCCACTGACCATTTCCACTAACTCGATCGCCTTCCGTCTTTATCTCCAGTATCTTCTACCAATGTCTCCGGGAGCTGGAGGACCCAGCTGACCATCGGGCTGTCTGAATACGAGACGCCGGCACATTCTTCTTACACCAACTGCTACGGCAGCGTCTACCATCCTCTACCCTCGCCGAGCAGGTGAGAGAGCGGCGCTCGCATGTTAGAAGCCGGGGTCCTGCCTCACTTCCCGAGCCTCACATAATCTAACTCAGTGGTTGGCGGACCGTATGTACGAGAAAACCCGGCTGCCACCCGGTTGTTGGTGGTGGCGGTGCTGATGGTGACGGTGGTGGTACTGGGGAAAGAATCCAGTGTCATTCCACCTCTGAGCTACACCCCAGCCCTTTTCATTTATTTTTGAAACCGGGTTTCACTAGGTTGCTGAGGGTCTCTTCAAGTTGCTAAGGGTCTCGCAAAGTTGCCGAGGCTGGCCTCCAACCTGCAATCCTCCTGTCTCAGCCTCCCAAGTACTGGGATTTACCAGCTGTGCACCACCACGCCCTGGCCCCTCTCTCGGGCCGGTTCATTTATTTTTATATGTTGGCTCTCTCTGTTTTTGCAGTATGAGAACAGGGCTAATCAGTTCAGACAGCCTAGGAGCAGCAAAGCCAAAAATAGCCGGCCCTTTCCAGAGACGTCCGCTCACTCATTCCAATTTGCCCGATTCTTCGAGGCTGCGCCTTCAATTCTGAAGGCCGCCGGGGTGTTTTTGGTTTGGGGTTTTGTTTTGTTTTTTAAGGCGGTACTTGACGCTGTCCCGTCTCCTCTGGAGCCTTGCTCTGGAGCTGGGCAGAAAAGCCGTCCCCGCCAGGGTTCCTTGTGGACGGTCCATTGCAGCCCTTTGCTCCCGCGTTGGTCTGACCCCAGGTTCACAAAGAAGCGACAGACGCGGCCAGCTGTCCCAGTTATCTTTAGAAAGCCTTTTTTGCAAACATTAGAGGAAATACACAAGAACAATGTGTTCAAATGAATTTTTTTTTTTTTGTACTGGGAATTGAACCCGGAGGCATTCTACCTCCGAGCTCCATCCCCAGACAGATTTTATTTCTTATTTGGAAACAGGGTCTCACTAGGTTGCTGAGAGTCTCACTAAATTGCTGAGGCTGTCCTTGAACCTCCAGTCTCAGCCTCCCAAGTACTAGGATGACAAGTGTGCACCACCATGCCCGGCTCTCAAATGAATTTTTAAATTATAAACTCTAGCCGGGCGTGGTGGCGCATGCTTGTCATCCCAGTACTTGGGAGGCGGAGACTGGAGGATCCGGGTTCGCGGCCAGCCTCAGCTACTTAGTGAGGCCTCTGCAACTTCGTGAGACCCAGTTTCAAAATAAAAGTATAAAAAATAGGGACAGGGGTGTAGCCCAGAGGTAGAATGCCCCTGGGTTCAATCCCTGGTACCGCAAAAAAAAAATTATAAACTCTAGATCACATGGTTTTGATCCTTTTTCTTTCTTTTTGGCATTGGGGATTGAACCCAGAGGCATTCTACCTCTGAGCTACACCCCCAGCCCTTTTTTTTATTTTATTTTTTTGTTTTTGAAATAGGGTCTTGTTAGGTGGCTGAGGGTCTCACTGAGTTGCCGAGGCTGGCTTCCAAACTGTGATCCCCCTGTCTCAGCCTCCCAAGTACTGGGATGACAGACGCTTGCCACCACGCCGGGCGGTTCCGATCCTTTTTATGCAGAGGAGGAATTCAGTTTGAAGAGCTCATCGCTCGCCTACTTTCTCACAAAGTATTAATCACACCCGTGGTGCCTAGAATGTGGGGCGTTCCATTCGACTTCGTTGAATAAGATCGCTTTAGCGGCCCGTAACGTACATGGACGTGTGTCCCGCTGACCAGGGAGGCAGCAGAGCCTTAGGACACGGGGGTTCCCCGCAGACTGCCCACACTCGACCCCCAAAGCCTTGTTTTTCTTCCCTCCGTTCAGTGCGAGTTTTTCTTGGCTGGAAACCTTCAGCCGATTGTCTCAACTCAACAAAGAGCGTGCTCAAAATAGACTTTTAACAAAAATACGCTCCAGCGGGCGTCAGTCACATAGCTTGGACTTGTGTAAATAACGCCTGAGGCCGAGTTAGGGGCGAGAACCAAGATGACCGGCCGCACCCCGATTTCAGCAGGAGCTGCCTGCGGCCGCCGTTCCAACCGCCTCGCGTGAGACGCTGGCAAAGCCCTCTCACGTGTCCACCATCGACCGATCTTCCCTCTCCGTTGACCCCGCACAAGATGGGCCCGACAGCTTTTTTTTTTTTTTTTTTAATTTTTATTTGAACCTCACTTTCGTCGGACTCGGGAAGCTACACATTTTTCGAGGGGATAAAAACAGTGTGTTTTTCACAACTCTGCCGAGGAGCTTCAGGCGGCGTGAGAGGGGACTGAAGTCGCGGCGGGCACATTGTACAGGAAACGAGGCGCTATTTAAAGATCCTATTGTGTGTGAATGTGTGTGTAGATGTGAGCTCACTGGGAGAAACCTGCAACACAAGAAAGGAATAAGTAAGATAATAATGTAGCCACAGTTCCACCAGCCCGAGGTAGTAGTTATTAGCCTTGGGCATATTTTCCCCATTTTTCTGTATCTCTGTGTGTATGTTTTGTCCTGGGGATTAAACCCAGAAGCATTCTACCTCCGAGCTACACCCCAGCCCCTTTTATTTTTTGTTTTGAAACAAGGTCTCATTGAGTTGCTGAGGGTCTCCCTAAAGTGCCGAGGGTGGCCTCAAACCTGTGATCCCCCTGTCTCAGCCTCCCAAGTACTGGGATTACGGGCGTACCCCACCACACCCGGCTCTGTATCTATTTTTAACGTGGTTGGTCATAATGATATTGTAGATATAGTTTTGTATCTTATGTTATCTATAAAAGTCTACATTGCATTTTTTAAACTTAGTATCATAACAAAAATAATGTTCCTATTTGTGTGTGTGTGTGTGTGTGTGTGTGTGTGTGTGTGTGTGTGTGTGGTACTGGGATTTCACTCAGAGGTATTCTACCTCTGAGCTACACCCCCAGACCTATTTTATGTTTTATTTTGAAACAGGGTCTCACTAAGTTGCGGAGAGTCTTACTAAGTTGCTGAGGCTGGCCGCCAACCTGCGATCCTCCTGTCTCAGCCTCCCAAGAACTAGGATTACAGGCATGCGCCACCACGCCTGGCTCAGTGCTTTTTCAAAATAAGCTAAGCAGGGCATGGTGGCGCACGCTTGTAATCCCAGTACTTGGGAGACTGAGACAGGAGGATCCAGGTTCGCGGCCAGCCTCAGCTACTTAGTGAGGCCCTCTGCAACTTAGTGAGACCCTGTTTCAAAATGAAGAATAAAAAATAGGGCTGGGAGTGTAGCCCGGAGGTAGAATGCCCCTGGATTCAATCCCCGGTACCGCAAAAAAAAAAAAAAAAGTTAAAGAGTGTATTATTTAGGGATTCTTTTCCCAAAAGTGTGCAGGTCTTAATACTATAGAAAGCTGCAGATTTTTACCAGTATAATTTTTTTTCCTGGTACGATTTGGTATAATTGCTACTGGCATTAACTTCCCGGAGCAGAATTGTGGAAGCCGTGCCTGCTGCTGTGTCTGTGGCAGAGTCACATCCGTGGTTCTGGGGTTTCAATTGGGGCTGTTAATAGCAGTTTTTCTTTCCCTGTTTTTCTTCTACTTCCCTGTCTCCCATTCCCCATCCCCTTCCCCATCTAACTCGACCCGTCACTAGGCAAAACCGAGGGCCTCTGTCCCGGAGAATGGTTGTGTCTCCAGAAATAGGATCAGTCCTAAACTCCGTCTTGCTCAGTGTAGCCGGCGGTAGTAAGTACGGTCCTCTGCATCTGCGTGTGACTTGTTATGCAGCAGGAGCATTGTTTGCGCTGACCGATACGTGGAGCTGTGAGATGGGCCTTTGCTTTGGTGTGACCTGAAAACACTAAAAAAAAAAAAAACCCTGGATCTACATAGCCTTTCTTCCCAATGCTCTTCTTCCCAAAGACTTTTTATCCCCTGTACTAAAAGGCTTTGAAATTTAAAACAGACGTCTACTAACTCTCTAACCTATTTTAACCTACTGTTATCATTGTGTTTGCTTATCAGAATGGTTTGATTAATGGACTGCACTTATTTGAATAGACCATCCAAATGGGCCTATGATTTTTAAACATGGTGCCATTTCCTGATCCCTCTCCGTTTCTACTTAACCCGTAAACTCTTGGGATGCAAAATGTGTCCTAGGATGCCCCTGCTGCCTTTAAATATGTTCCTTTGGCACCGAGAAAAGAATATAGTATATTCTCTTCATTTGAAAACTACTTAACATGTAGTTGTCAAAATATACTGTTGTGGGGTTTTGTTTGGTGTTGTTTTGTTTGGTACTAGGGATGGAACCCAGGGGCACTCTACCTCTGAGCTACACCCCCAGCCCTTTTTATTTTGAAACAGGGTCTCACTAGGTTGCTGAGGGTCTCACTAAGTTGCTGAGGCTGGCCTCGAACCTGCAATCCTCCTATCTCAGCCTCCCAAGAACTGGGATTACAAGTGCAGACCACCACGCCCGGCTCAAAATGTACTTTTTAAAAATTAAAAATAATGACTCCCAAATTTTAAAACGACCACGTGTCAAAGATTTATTTCACTTATTAATAAGGGAACAGGCAGATTGGTTATGCTGGTTCAAAGAGAATTCAAGACAATGAAAGAAAAACTGCTGGGCTAAGATTGCTAAAGTAGACACTCAACTCCTTTGTGTCCTACGGGGCCATAAAACTATAACCCTCATCTTTTCCACTGGACAGGAACTTTGTATTTCTTCCAGACAAAAAAAAAACCCTGCAAGTTAACGTGTAACTTAATACAATTACAATGTGGGTCCTCATCAATGATAAATGTAAGTTAAATAAAGGTCCATGTGCCCAGAGAATTAAATAATCCCTTTATGGGCCTCTTCGACAATGGTCCACTGTAACGTGAAGAGAATACACATTCACCCTTTGTCTTTTCTCAAAGTCTTGGAAACTCTTTCTTTCTTTCTTTCTTTCTTTCTTTCTTTCTTTCTTTCTTTTTCCTTCCTTCCTTCCTTCCTTCCTTCCTTCCTTCCTTCCTCTCTCTCTCTCTCTCTCTGTCTCTCTTTCTTTCTTTCTTTATTGCGGTACTGGGGATTGAACGCAGGGGCATTCTACCTCTGAGCTACACCCCCCGCCCTGTTTTTACTTCTTTATTTTGAAACAGGGTCTCTCTAAGTCGCTGAGGGCCTCGCTAGGTTGTTGGGGCTGGCCTCGAACCTGCGATCCTCCTGTCTCAGCCTCCCAAGTCCTGGGATGACAGGCGTGCGCCACCACGCCCGGCAGAAATTTTTTCTTGACGGTGCTTCCTACTAACTTGTCTGACTGTAGAAGTGCTTGTACCACGGCGAGGAGAGGGCCCCGCGTAGTAACCTCTCTGCTTCCCTTTTCTAGACCGTACGCGGAGCCCCGTGCGCTGGACGGTGCAGCTGGACACCGGGTGGAGGAGGACGGCGTGGACAGTGGCGAGCAGAGACTATACTGGCACGAGGACTCCAAGCCCGGGACGTTAGTGTGACCCGCAGCTGGAGCCCGCGACCGAGCCGCGCTCTGCGCACACAGCCGTGCCTTGAAGACGCCCCCACTGTCCCCGAGCGAGCGCCGAGGGCTCCAGGACCCGCACCGCGTCCGAGCTGGGAGACTGACGGTGCAACCCGCCGGCTGCCCCAGTGCCAGCCCCATGCGGCCCTCGCCAGGGCCCACGCGGCCCCAGCCTTCATCCACGGCGCGCTGCTGGAGGGAATGAAAACCAATAAATCAAAAGATAAAAAGAGAACTGAAAGCGCATTCAGGGAGGGAAGTTTCGGAGCACAATTCGGAATGACAAGAGAGAGACGAGACGAGGGGCCCAGAGCTTCCCCGGCCCCGGCTCCCGGCACCACCGTGTGGATTCGTGAGCTGAGCGGAGCGGGCCGGGTCCGCACGGGCACGGGCGCCCCGACAGTGTTGGGAAATGACTCGAGAGGAAGAAGGTGCGATTCCGGGAAGTTCTGAGCAGGGCACACGGCACGAGGACGCTGGAGACACGGACGTCGTTTTTCATAAGCACCATGGCGGGTCACCACGAGGAGCCACGGCCTCAGCCATGCATCGCGTGCCTTACCACGGCGAGCCAGACACACTCGACCCGCTGCCCCGGTCAGCAAGTCGTCAAGTCGCCCAGTGACAAAAAATAAAACAAGATCAACGTTACATGAAAACTCCCAGCTGCAGTAGAGTGCACCGTGAGGCTCAAACTACCTCCTCCTTTCCTTGGAAGACGCGATTAGCCCCGGGGACTGCGGGCTTGCGTGCGTTTGTTATTTTTAGAACAAATGATGTTGTGAGTCCAGGTTGATCTTCCTCATCTTTACTCCGCTTCCAGAATTCCCCGGAAGGTGCTCCTCTTGTCCGCGTCCCCCTTTTATACAAGTTTCTTGTTCATATTGTGAATAATAGAGAAATTTCTGAACGACTCCTTTTTTTTTTTTCCTGGAACATTTTCTATCTCTATTCCAAAGCATGTAATATATACATAAAAAAAATGATTTGTTAAACTGGTCCTTAGTCATTTGTATCATTAGAGATGAAGTTTGGGGAAAAGATTTGGAGGAAAAAAAAAACCCACAAGCAAAAAAACAATAATAATAGTAATTTATTCCTTTTTGCATATTTGTATAGCCTTCTAGAAACAGAAATACCCTTTTTGCATATTCTTTTACTGTTCTGACTCTTGAAGACCTATTATTTTTTTACGTAGGTCAATAAATGAAAGGTGTGCTACTGAAAATGTTCCTGCGTGCTTGCATTTCTGTTTAGGGCTCATTCAAAGGAGTTTGAAACGCTCTATCTCAAAGAAAACGTTGGGTGAAATTTCAGAGTTTTCATTATAGTATAACTGTGTTTTATTGATTTTTTCTGTGTGTGTGTGTGTGTGTGTGTGTGTGTGTGTGTGTGTTATTGGGAATTGAACCCAGGGGCATTCTACCTCCAAACTACACCCCAAACCTTTTTTTTTTTTGAAATGGTCTCGTTAAGTTGCTGAGGCTGGCCTCGACCCTGCAATCCTCCTGTCTCAGCCTCCCAAGTGCTGGGATTATAGGCGTGCACCACCACGCAGGGCTGGACATGTTGTATTGTTTCTAAAAGGTACATTGAATAGTAGTTTGTTAATTTACTAAAAGGTATGGGTCTGTAGTTACCTTTTATTGTGTGAATTCTTTTAGTTTTTTTATTTTTATTTATTTATTTATTTATTTTTGGTACCGGGGATTGAACCCAGGGGCATTCTACCTCCAAGCTACACCCCCAGCCCTGTTTTATTTTTTATTTTGAAATAGGATCTAAGTTGCTGAGGGCTTTGCTAAGATGCCAAGGCTGGCCTCAAACCTGCCATCCTCCTGTCTCAGACTCCCAATTACAGGAGTGTGTGCTACCATGCCCGACTATATTGTATTGATTTTAAGATGCACATTTTCATATTTACATCTGAAAATAGGGTTCATATTTTGATTGGCAATATGTCCTAATTAAATTGGCAATTTTTTTCTTCTTTCTTAGGGATACAGAAAACAATGCTATGACTTACAATAAACTTGTCTCAGAATCAGTGAGATAGCCGGGTGTGGTGGCGCACGCCTGTCATCCCAGTACTTGGGAGGCTGAGACAGGAGGATCGCAGGTTCAAGGCCAGCCTCAGCAACTTACCAAGACTCTCTGCAACCTAGTGAGACACTGTTTCAAAACCAAAGCAAACACACACACAAAAAAAGCCGGGCATGGTGGTGCACGCTTGTAATCCCAGTACTTGGGAGACTAAGGCAGGAGGATCGCAGGTTCGCGGCCAGCCTCAGCTATTTAGCGAGGCCCTCTGCAACTTAGTGAGACCCTGTTTCTTTTTTTTTTTTTTTTTTTGGCGGTACCGGGGATTGAACCCAGGGGCGTTCTACCTCCGCGCTACGCCCCCAGCCCTATTTTTTATACTTTATTTTGAAACCGGGTCTCACGAAGTTGCGGAGGGCCTCACTAAGGAGAGAGAGAGAGAGAGAGAGAGAGAGAGAGCTGAGGCTGGCCGCGAACCCGGATCCTCCGGTCTCTGCCTCCCAAAGTACTGGGATTACAAGCGTGCGCCACCACGCCCGGCTGTGAGACCCTGTTTCTAAATAAAAAAATAAAAATAGAGCTGAGGGTGTAGCTTGTAGGTAAAATACCCCTGGGTTTGATCCCCAGTAAAAATAATAATACTAGTTGTCACTGGATCAGTTCTAGCCCGGTGTCTGCCAGGCTGGTGTGCATACATGCTTCCTATTTATTTCCTAATTTAATCCCTACAACAGGCTAGTGAGGTAAGGGATGCTGTAAAATCCCCACCTTACAGATAAAGGATCTGAGTTGCTGAGGCTGGCCTCAAACCTGCTGTCCTCCTGCCTCGGCCTCCCAAGTACTGGAATGACAAGTGTGCACCGCCATGCCCACAGATACGGGATCTGAGACCTGGCAAGGTCAGTAATTCTCCAAAAGTCCTGCTACCACCAGGAGAAGAGTAGGAAATAAACCCTGATTTGTCAAACTCCAAATCCTAAAGGACTACAGGCCGAGCGTTCCCGATACAAGGGTCCAGAATGGTCCCAAATCTGGAACTTTCTGAACACCAACATGGCGCCTCAAGGGAAACCATCCCACATGGTGAAGCCTTGCGTTGTGCACAAAATTATTTAAAAAAACATCGTATAAACTGGGCGTGGTGGTGCACACCTGTCATCCCAGTACTTGGTTGGAAGGCTGAGGCAGAAGGATCTCAGGTTCAAGACCAGCCTCAGTAAGTTAGTGAGACCCTCAGCAACCTAGTGAGACTCTGTTATCAAAAACCCAAAAAAATAAAAAGGGTTGGGTTGGGGATGTAGCTAGGAAGTAGAATGCCTCTGGGAGAAAGAAAAGAAAAGAAAAAGAAAGAAAAGAAAAGAAAAAAAAGAAAAGGAAAGGAAAGAGAAAAGAAAAGAAATAAAAGAAAAAAGAAAGGGGGAGGGAGGGAGGAGAGAGAGAAAGAAGGAAAGAAAAGATTGTATAAAATTACTTTCAGGCTATGTATTTAAACACATATATAACATATAAATGAATTTTGTGTTTAGATTTTAGGTCTTCTCCCAAAGACGTCTCATTAGGAATATGCAGCTCTTGCAAAATCTAGGTGAACAATCTGGAAGCTCTTTGGTCCTGACACTTGGGCTCAGAGCGACTGAAGTTGTCATAGCTGCGTGGATGGCGCTTTCTGTGGGTAAACATCTCCGTTTGTGGCGAGCGTGAGTTAAGGGGTTCGCGAGGGCGTGCTAAGCCCAGCACTCCTTGCTTATTTATTATCACTTCGGAAAGATAACGGAGCTAATTGCCTTTCATTTACCACAGTCTAAAGGGCGGCGTCAGGTCTGTGTGCGCGCGCGGGTCCAGAGAACTCCTAACCAGGACACCACCGAGTCTAGGGGGCCGGTGAGCTCCTCCCGGGACCCAGCACGCTTCTTAAATTGTTTTCTAGTCAATAAAACATCTTATGCCAGTAAATACACTTGTTCCGATCACAGATCACCATAATGAACTAAGTATTGATTAGTCGCTCTGAAACTATCTATTGATCCACCCCATTTTTTTTGTGTGTAGTACTTGGGATTGAACCCAGGGGGGTTCTACCTCCGAGCTACACCCCCAGCCCTATTTCATTCTTTTTTATTTTGAAACAGGGTCTCACGAAATTGCGGAGGGCCTCACTAAGTAGCTGAGGCTGGCCACGAACCCAGATCCTCCGGTCTCAGCCTCCCAAGTACTGGGATTACAAGCGTGTGCCACCATGCCTGGCTCACCCCATTTTTTTTTTAACTGGGACTGAACACAGGGACATTCTACCTCCAAGTTACAACCCCAGACCTTTATTATTATTATTATTATTATTATTATTATTTATTTTTAGTTTTAGAAACAGAATCTCGCTAAGTTGCTAAGGGTTTCACTAAGTGGCTGAGGCTGGCCTCCAACCTGCGATCCTCCTGCCTCAGCCTCCCAAGTACTAGAATGACAGGAGGTGTGCACCACCACACCCAGCTAGATCATTTTCTTGACTGCTTGCCATTTATGAAGCGACCGAGGTTTAAAAGGTGCATCATGCCGGGTGTGGTGGCGCACGCCTGTCATCCCAGTACTTGGGAGGCTGAGACAGGAGGATCGCAGGTTCGCGGCCAGCCTCAGCTACTTAGTGAGGCCCTCCGCAACTTAGTGAGACCCTGTTTCAAAATAAAGAATAAAAAATAGGGCTGGGGGTGTAGCGCGGAGGTAGAACGCCCCTGGGTTCAATCCCTAGAACCACACAAAAAAAAGGGGGGGCATCATTTCTACCTGTGGCTGTTCCAGCCCGGTGAGGCGTTTAGAAATTATATGACGGGGCTCCCGATCAGGGTGTGTCTTGGAAATGGGCTTTGATCTCAGGCCAGTTAACAGCCAGCTGGGGAGAAATTCCCTCTGCAAACAGGGTGGGGGAAAAGGTACTGGAAGGTTCCTGATGGACTGTGTGGGTTTCACAGTGTCGTACACACACACGCACACACACACCACCATCAGCCTCCCATCACACCACAGACCTTTGCCTGGGAAACCAGCTCCCCCTCCTTTCCAGAGGAAAGTCGCTTTGTCAGAAGATCAAAGCCAGGGAGGATGTCGCCGGGGAGGGAAGGGCATGTCCAGCGCCCTTCAATTAGCGGGGAAGAAGCCGCGAGTGCGGGCAGTTGATAGTGGGTGTCTGGGCAGACATCAGCTTCTCCATAAAGTCGTGGTTAAATGTGTGGACTTTGAAGCCAGGCAGACCTGGAGACAGGCTGCCAGGCCTGGAGGGAAACTAGCCCGGCCTCACCACTCAGGGGCCGAGGCTGACTTCCCTGACTTCTCTGGGTCTCGCCTTCCTTATTTATTTATTTATTTATTTATTTATTTATTTATTTATTTTGGTACTGGAGATTGAACCCAGGAGCATTCTACCTCCAAGATATACCCACAGCCCTTTTTTTAATGCTGTGTTTTGAAACAGGGTCTCACTAGGTTGCTGAGGGTCTCACTAAGTAGCTGAGGCTGGCCTTGAACCTGCGACCCTCCTGTCTCAGCTTCCCAGGGACTGGGATGACGGGTGTGCGTCACCACACCTGGCTCACAATGGAGACTTTGGAAAGTGAGTTCCTGCCACTCTGGGGCCCCTTAGAGGGAGGCTGCGTGCAGGAGCCAAGCCGAGGGATTTCCTAACCCTTCACCCAGCTCTCCTACAAGACCAGGACAGGGGTGAGGCACACTTGAATGTGCACATCTTCAACTGGGTGCCCTGGCTGTCTCCCCCAACTGGCCCTGGGCTCCGTCCTGCTGCAGGCTCACAGGCAAGCACCTGCCTTTTCTATATCATAAGAATGCACACAAAGCCGGGCATGGTGGCGCACACTTGTCATCCCAGTACTTGGGAGGCTGAGACCGGAGGATCTGGGTTCGCAGCCAGCCTTAGCTACTTAATGAGACCCTCAGCAACTTAGTGAGACCCTGTTTCAAAATAAAGAATAAAAAATAGGGCCAGGGGTGTAGCTCAGAGGTAGAATGCCCCTGGGTTCAACCCCCAGTACCACACACACACACACACACACACACACACACACACACAAATGCACACAAGCCAGCCAGGGGTGTGACCAGATCAAGACAACCAAAATATAAAACACCAGTCAAAAAAACAGCTAAATGCCACATTTTTTGTAATCGGTTTTTTGAAAGCAGAATACAGGGCATTTAAGGTAACCTGGGTTTTTTTTTTTTTTTAATGCACGCAGGATACCAGGGAAGATCATGAACTACAGGGCACGTGCCCTCGATGCAGGGCGCTGGGCAAACCTGCGGCCAGGTCTCTGCCACCAGCAGGTCTACGGGAACCCTTGCTACAGCAGCCCGAGACTGCAACGTCCCGTGCAGGAGAGCTGGGCCCTGCGCCATCTCAGAGCCCTCTTCAGGCAGAACCTTCTAGATCAGGCCAGGTGTGGTGTGCAAGCGTGCACGGAAGCGTGAAGTCGGGGAAAGCCCGCAAGCCTCACGCAGCCATTCCCCCATCCCCGTCTTCCCGGGCCTCGGAGCTCCGGTTGCACGGTGGACCCGCGAGGACACCTGGCGGCCGGCCCGGGTACTGCAGGCAGGAGTCTCCGCTAGGAGCCGCAGGGGGACTTAACATTCAGCACTGTGTACCAAGCCGCAGGAGCCGCGCAGGAAATAAAATAAACTCCATTTCTTTTTTTCTTTAAAAAAGTAGGGATTGGATCCAGGGGTATTCTACCTCCAAGTTACACCCCCCAGTCCTATTTTATTTTTATTTTGAGAAAGGGTCTTGCTAGGTGGATGAGAGGCTCACTATGTTGCTGAGGCTGGCCTCGAACCTGCACTCCTCCTGTCTCAGCCTCCCAAGTCCTGGGATGACAGGCGTGCACCACCATGCCTGGATTCGATTTTTAATTCCCAACAATTTCACTTGCTAGCTGGCTTCTTGGTGAAGTGGCTATGTTTAAAAAAAAAGTATCACTCTGTGTGTGTGTGTGTGTGTGTGTGTGTGTGTGTGTGTGTGTGTGTGTGTTACTGGGGACTAAACTCAGGGGCATTCTACCATCAATCTACACACCCAGCCTTTTTAAAATATTTTCCTGCTGTTATTGTTTTGAAACACGGTCTCACTAGGCTGCTGAGAGTCTCACTAAGTTGCTGAGGCTGGCCTCCAACCTGTGATCCTTCTGTCTCAGCCTCCCAAGTGCTGGGATGACAGGTGTAGGTCACTATTTAATTATTTATTTATTCAACTGTGTGGTGCTGGGGATCAAACTCAGGGGCTCACACGTGTTAGACAAGTGCTCTACCCCTGGGCTACACCCCCGGCCCTTTATTTTTCATTTTGAGACAGGATCTTGCTAAGTTGTTCAGGCTGACCTTGACCTTGTGGATTCAATCCTCAGTAGAAGAGGAGGAGGAGGAAGAGATGGAGGAGGAGGAGGAGGAAGAGGAGGGAGAGGAGGAAGAGGAGGGAGAGGAGGAAGAGGGAGAGGAGGAGGGAATGGAGGAGGAGGGAATGGAGGAGGAGGAGAAGGAAGGGGAAGAGGAGGAGGAGAAAGAGGAGGGGATAGAGGAGGTGCAGGAAGAGAGAAAGGAGATGGAGGAGGAGGAGATGGAGGAGGAGGAGATGGAGGAAGAGGAGGAGAAAGGAATGGAGAAGGAGGAGGGGATGGAGGAGGAAGAGGAGAAAGAAGAGGAGGAAGAGGAGGAGGAAATGGAAGAGGAGGAGGCGGAAGGTCCTGCCCTCCTCCACTCCCACAGGCTGGAGGCTGGGCCGCAGGTCAGCAGGTGCCTCTGTTGACCCCGGGCACTGACCGCACATGGCGGGGAGGTCCGGCTGCGAGCCCGTCCTTCCACGCCCTGGCGTGTGTACCCGTGCACGGGCCCCGCTGCGCGTGAGCTCGGCGGGTGTGAGGAGGCCGCGGGAGGACGGCTCCTGCGAGGCACAGGTACCCAGGGCCGCTCCCCCCACGCCTGCACCCGCGCTCCCCCGAGTGCCGCGGCTCCACCAGCCTCTGTCCCGGCCAGGGGCTTCTCCATGCGCCTCCACGGAGGATGCACCTCTCCGTCCGCCCCGCTGCTGAGGGTGAGACATGGAGGCCGCGCCCCACAGCTAAGTCAGCACAGCTGAGGGGCCTGAACCTGCCGCCCAGGTGACTCGAATGAGGAGAGACCACCTGGGCTCCACCAGCCGCTCCTTCCGCTTCCGCTCAGAGGCATGGCCTCCTCCTCCTCCTCTTCCTCTTCAGTGCACCCTGCTGCGGGCTGACGGGGAGACTTAAGCAAGAACCCAGAGACAGAGACAGAGCAGGAGGAAGAGGAGGAGGAGGAGGAGAGAAGGAGAAGTAGAGGAGGAGGAGGAGGAGGAAGAAGAGGAAGAGGAGGAGGAGGAGAGGAGGAGGAGGAAGAGGAGGAAGAGGAGGAGGAGGAGAGGAGGAGGAGGA
>PVJS01037992.1:0-19631 GCA_004027185.1 Glis glis
AAGATTTTTGCCAGCTACTCCTGTGACAGAGGACTAATATCTAGAATATACAGAGAACTCAAGAAACTCAAAACACAAACAACTAAACACAAACAACAACCCAATAAAAAAACAATCCAATAAAAAACAAAAACACAAACGACCCAATTAAAAAATGGGCAAGTGAACTAAATAGACACTTCACAAAAGAAGAAATACAAATGGCCAATAAATGTATGAAAAAAATGTTGTTGAACTTCTATCTCTCCATTTAAAATGCTAATGTGGCTTTGCAGTTCCAAATGGGAGCTGTAGTTTGTAGCAGTTTTCCAAACTGAATATTTCATGCCACCCATATTTTGCAGAATACCAAGTTGGGAACTTCCATTCTGGAGCACTATCCCTGAAGAAGGAATGTAATTTAGCAAAAAAGAAGAAAGAGCTACTAGTGAGATTTCAGATTGTCTGTAAATGAATTTAAAGGATGGTCCAGATAAAAAGAGGGTTTGGGTTCTATATGTCTGGCATATTATACCCACAGGAAATAACAAAAGTTCTTTCTTGGGGATATAACAATAGGGGAAAGACAACTTTGGGGAAAGAACATTATCTATTACTAAAATAATCTCACTATGTTGACACTGTAAAAAAATAAAAAACAAAAAAGAAGTAATAATAAATGTCACAGACCAAAAAAAACAGATGGGAACTTCCACTTCATCAGAACATTTGTAAACGCTAATGTTAAATACACTAAGGATGAGCTTTCTACAGTAATACTTCCTAAAGCCTTGGGAAATTAGTGAATGTTATGTAACAACTCCTAACATCATTTCACTTGGACTTTTAAAACAGGATCAGGCTAGCCTTTCGAAAAAAAAGTAACAAATTCTTCTTTTTTGAGCTAATAGTGACCTCTAGTGGCTCCCTGGTCATAGTGCTTTATGTTTTCTCAACCTTTCCTGAAAAAAAGACTGCAGAAATGATATACACACTTTTCCAAATTTTAAATGCCAATCTATTTTTTGGCGGTACTGGGGATTGAACCCAGGGGCATTCTACCTCCGAGCAACACCCCCAGCCCTATTTTTTATTCTTTATTTTGAAACAAGGTCTCACTAAGTTGCGGAGGGCCTCATTAAGTAGCTGAGGCTGTCTGGGAACCCGGATCCTCAGGTCTCAGCCTCCCAAGTACTGGGATTACAAACGTGCGCCACCACGCCCGGCTCCAATCTACCTATTTAACAATATGTGCAGAGCATTTATGATGCTGTCGGTACAGCGCTGAGCACTGGGTGGGTGGGGGCAGTGGAGAGAACAAGCCCTGAGCCATAGAGAAAATGCAATCACTTGAAAGAGATTTGACTGGACAAGACACTTTTCTACTTACTTGAGTCTATGCCAGCTCATAGCACTGCTCTCAGTAATAGTAAACCACATATATAAGCCCCCTCTTTTTTGTATTGAGGATTAGACCTAGGGACGTTCAACCTCTGAGCTATACCCACAACTTTATTTTATTTTTTATTTTGAAATAGGGTCTTGCTAAGTTGCTGAGGGTCTTGCTAAATTGCTGAGGGTGGCCTCTAACCCACAATCTCCCTGAATCAGCCTCCCAGGCATTGGTATTACAGGCACAGATGTGCACTCTCGTTACAGTATAACGCACATTGCAAATAGGAGGAGGTCATTTGTCATTCTGTATCATCTCTTCCTTAGAGTTTTAATTACATGCCCCCAAAAGTCAACATATATGAAATCAATATAGGAATGGACAATAGAACAGTTCAGGCCCAAGAAGAGGAGAAAAAGAATGCCTTCTGAAAGCTAAAATATGAAGTCAACTCTTAGTGGACTGGGAAACAGAAACGTGAAGTTCCCCTCGACTCTGCTGAAGTCACCAAAGGGACATGGTTGGTTGCCACATCCTTCCAGTTTAACCCCCATGGCCTATGAGTCCCTAGTCACTAAGGCAAAGTCAACTATCATTCTCCTGCCCTTCTCAGTGGCTAAATGTAATCAGGGTGATATGACCTAACCCAGGATAGTGGGATCTGAATTTTTCTCGCAGCAGTGTGGAAGCCATTCTTGCTAGTGTGTGTGCGTGTGTGTGACTGTGGATTGAACTCAGGGGCATTGTACCTCTGAGCTACACCCCCAGCCAGATTTTCTTTTTTTAATTTGAAACAGGGTCTTACTAAGTTGCTGAGATTCTCGTAAGTTGCTGAGGGCTGGCCTCACAACCTTGTGAGATCTCTCTGTCTCAGCCTCCCAAAGTACTGGGATTACAGGTGTGTGTCACCATGCCTGGCTCATTCTTGCTATTTAAAACGGGCTTATAGAAAGCAGCACACCCCCACTTTTTACAAATATCTTCTTGCCTTTGCATGTAGCACCTGGAAGGTCTGAGGCTGTCTAGGTCCCTGAGAGGAGAGACACTGATGGTACCAAAAGGGGCAGAGTAAAGAGGCGGAGAGCACCTGAATTCTTGACAAGTGTTGCACTGTCAACTCAGCCAACCTTAGAACTACCTTCCTCTAAACTTCTTGCTATGAGAGATGCTAAGTCCATTGCTCTTCGAATTATCCTTAGCTGGGAATCCTGTTACTTGCAGCTGAACGCATCCTCACACTTTTAACAGAAGGTGTTGCCGCCCTCCGAGGCCTCTATTCTTTGGAATGCCTGCACTTTGATGGGTTTCTTTCTTTGAATCACCCATAAAAAAAAATTTGAATATAATGTATACTATAAAAGGAACAATAGGAGCTTAGGCAGTAGAGGAACCTTTATGAAGGAAGCGATATTGGTGCAATGTCTGAGTTTGATGAGGGGTGACATCACCCAGCAGTTATTTGGGTCAAGAGGCACACAAGTTCTAGCCCCTGGCACTGTGTGCTGAGCAGGAGCGGTGGAATGGAGCTGCCCCTCCCCGCCTTTAGAATTACTGATAGAATTAAATCAGATGCTGTGCTCGAAGGAGAGGCTGTTGGTGGATAATGGTTGTTCTCTTTTTTTTTCATCATCCCTACCAGTTTACGTCCTTTCGTCCTTCAAGCCTTACTGAGACCTCACCTTGTCATGACAAGCTTTCTCCAAATTAAATTCAGTGGATAATTTATATCCCCTTTGCACTCAAGTCTATTGTCTGCATTTTAAGTACAGCTGCTTCCGTTTTCAGTTATGGTTCATGGGGCACGGTCTCTCTAAATTCACACCAGGGGTGCAAGGGGGTCACCCGAAGCAAAGAATTTGTCCTCTGCTTGTTTGTCAACACGTGTTCTCTGACTCCTCTCAACCCTACCCCAGCCCCCCCAATATTTAGCCTACTGATCTAAACACAGTCATCATCCAATAAATAAAGCTGTCAGAGCGGCTTGCCTTAACAAGACTACTAACATAATGTCCCGCTGCACAGGCAAGCTAAGGAAGGACAGAGTGACCTCTATTTTAATTATGCTGGCCTTCAGAGTCCCTCTTTAGCTCTATAAAAGCCAGCTCCTCTCCCCACAGTGGGGAGTATTTGGCTGCTTACATGGGAAGGACACAAGTTGGAATTTGGCCCAAGAACCAACAGCACTATCAACTGGACACAGAGTTTCTGCTTTATGTCAACTCTCAAGCAGAGATCCCCCTGTCCCATGCTCTCTGGACATGACTGAAATGACTCACTTAATAGCAAAGACTTGCAGAGTGCCTTTTATGTTCCTGGAACCATTCTGAATGCTTTTTATAAGTATGCACTAATTTAATACAGCAAACTGATGAGGTAGGTAAACGATTATCCATTTTATATATGACAAAAAGTGAGGGGCAGAGAGATAAGAAACTTACCCCAAAGCAAACAACTAATAATTGGCAGACCTGGGATTTGACCTCAGCAGTCTGACCCGAGAAGCTCTGAACCATATATTTCACAGTGTGTGCTCATTGCTATCCACCTTCCCTCGTCCACCATCAGGCTACTTATTAGGCATGCACAGGCACCTACTGTGTGCAATAAAAAGGGGTTCAAAGACAAATCAGACAACGTCTCTGCTCCATGTGGCCTCACATTCTAGTTGGGAAACAAATAGTAAAATGGTCAAGGGAGACCCAATATCCTCCTCAACCGTTCTACTCTACTCCCTAAACCTACTAAACTCCCATTCACTTTCCTCTATTAGGTGCATTTTCATCTGAAGATTTTTACCATTACTTCTTTATGTTGTGTATTAGTTTGCAATGGCTGCTATAACAAAGTACTACAGGATAGGCAGCATAAACAACAGGACTTTATTTTCTCACTATTCTGGGGGCTAGAAGTCCCAGGTCAAGCTGTTAGCAGGGTTTGTTTCTCCTGAGTCCTCTCTCCTTGGTGGGAAGGTGCCCCTCCCCTCCCCATCTCTTCACACGGCCATCCCTCTACATCCGCATGTGACCAAATTTCCTCTTCTTCTGAGGACATTAATCATATTAGGTTAGGGACCACCTTAATGACTTCGTTTTAACTTAATTACCTCTTTACAGACCCTTTCTCCAAAGACAGTCACATTCTGTGGTTCTAGGGGTGTGGACTGCAACATAGGAATTTGGTGGGAGGAACACAGCTCAGCCCATAACACTGTAATAATTCCCCTCCCCACTAACTTCTCCAAACTGTACATTGACATATTTAATGAATATATGCTCCCAGCACCTGGAAAACTAAAACACCTTTCTCAGGTTGAGACAGGGAAAGAAGAACACACTAAGGTATATCTTTAGCTAAGTGTGGAATGAAGATGTGAATGTTTCCTAGGGGTATGCTTTTGGCTATTCAGAAACACTGCCTATGATTGTTTTCATAGGTTAATTTAATATTATTCTCATCACAAATGTTACATATGTGAGACATGAAGTTTATTCATCAAAAAATAGGCTGAATGCTCCCCCACCCACACACACATTTTTAATCCCCAGAAGTGGTCAGTATATGTCAAACATCTTCTGGGACAGGATACAATTAAGAGTGAGTCCTAAGAATGGGGATAGAATATATAAAATGGTTGGGAAGATCTCATTTGCATAATTCATAGTGAGGCCATTATCTACTTCAGTGAAATCAAGGATAGTGATCCTGCAAAACATGTTCACATTTTTTCATGCAAATAAATAATAAAAGCAAATACTAAAAGCAAATAAATAGCTGAATGGCACTTTGTGATTCACAATGTATTACGTTAAAGCAACAAAGTCATGTCATAGGCCAAAATGATATTCAGTAATAGCCCGTGTTCACTTTTTCAAGAGGGTAGAATATTCCCTCCCAACACAAACTATTTAGCTATATTCATCTCAAAACTTAATAATTTTGAGAAGGAATGCTAATGTTTTCTTTTTATATGACTGGGCAAACTCCCATAGTGTGGGTGTTAAATCCACCCTCCAGATACACAAGCAGTATAACTGAATTCTTAAGTGAATTTCATCATGGCAATGTTTCAGCTACTAAAGAATCCCTGGGGCCTAATATAATTTCCTAACAAAATTTCACAGCTCAAACCTTCATGCATTTCTAATGATTCACAGCAGAACTTCCCAAATTGCTTGAGAGGGATTAACAGATTGTATAAAAGCCATTGTTAAAACTGAATATATGACAATTCTTATGATTGTCATTAAAGGCCACATATTTTTATTTTTTTGGACATCAATGAAAGGTTTGTAAGAAAAAAAAAGTGTCAGACCTAAATGATGAATTTTTCCAAGAATTAAATATTTTCCAACAGTAGTTATCCATTAAATCAATTAGAACAGTCTTTCATCTGAATGAAATTTGAAGCTGGTACATTAAACAAATTTTCTGTGATGTATTTTATTTTATCATGGGAACACATCTGCCTTCCTTGGGGAATTTAAAATTATTTGTAAATATAAATGCTATAAAGATTACAAACACTATTTCCTTGCCCACAAAATGCAAAATAACTGGCAAACAAAATGTCACAGAATGAAAATAATAATAAAAATTCCCATAATGCCAGGAATTGTTCTAAGGTAAACCGCTAAAGCAGATATTTCTTTCCTCTTAATTCAATATTCTTGCAATTTTCTAATTCTTCCAGATTATCATCAACCTTTCTGAAACAGTATATTTAAAAGAAAAATGTGTAAAAATTATGTAAGCCTCTTTAAAAAAATTTTCTATAGCTTCCAGTGTTGACTTAAATTACTTTGATAATATTACTTAATATATTCAACAATGTGTTTATTCTTGAAATACTTTATATAACTATTAAAGCAAATTTATTTGCACATTAAATAATGCCAAAAATTAAATTTCATATAGTTGTTTCATTAATTCATTCCAGAATTATTTATCGAGTATATACTATATTCCAGGAGCTAACCCAGATGCTGGCAGAACAGCAATAAAGAATGTAGGTAAAAGTCCCTGCCTTCTCTGAATTTCCATTATTGTAGGGGCATGAGAAAGAGACACAGAGACAAAGAGAGAACAGCAGAAAGAGAGTGAGAAGGAGAGAGGGAGGGAGAACATATACAACATATAGAACATAGAACTGTATACTATGTTAAATGGAAACCAGGTGGGGAAAAAGGGTAGGACAGGAAGTAAGGGAATAAAAGGGAAGAAGGGAAGAGTGTCCTTTCTTTTTGGTACTGGAGGTTGAACCCAGAGGAGCTACACTCCCAGCCCTATTTTACTTTTTATCTGGAAACAGGGTCTCTCTAAGTTGCTGAGGGCCTTGCTAAGGCTGCCCTCAAACCTGCAATCTTTCTGTCTTAGCCTCCCAAGTACTGGGATTACAGGTGTATGCCACCACACCCAACTAAGAGTGTCCATTTTTAACAGAGTAATCAGGGAAACAAGGGTTTGATCAAAATGTAAAGGCGATGTGGGCACGAGTCACAAAGACAGCTTGGAGAACAGTTTTCAGCTGGAGCAGCCAGTGCACTGGCTTAGGAGTGAGAACAAATGTGGCAACGCCAAGGAACAGGAAGGCTGGAGTGGAGAGAGCAAAGATGACATGACAGGGGAGGGAGACGTAAGGATGCTAAGTTCAAAAGCCAGTTCATGAAGGTCTATACGGGCCATTTTCAAAACATCGCCTTTTTCCTGAGGGAGATGGAATGCTCTGGAGGAGACCTCTGATTTGTGTTAAATTGAGATTACTTGGGCAGCTGCGTAAAGGAGGCCAAGGTAAAATAAAGGAACAGGTAGGAATCTATTACAATAATCCAGGTGGCAAGTGGGGGTGGTTCAGACAGCGTGGAAACAGTGACGCTGCTAAGAAGTAGTCAGAATCTGAGACAGTGGATCTGAACAGAATCTGAAACACGGGATGAGTGGAGAGAAAGCCAGGAGTCAAAGATGGTTGCAAGGTTCTTCCCTAAGCCACTGAAAGGAGGAAGTAAGTGGCTGTTCAACCATGATGCTATGCTGAAATCAAAACGCTACTTGTAATATGAATATGGTACCAATCAGTAATATGCAGTTCTTTTGAATATACTATTTTGTGTTATGAAGACTCCCAGTACTTGGAAGGCTGAGACAGGAGGATCGCAGGTTTGCGGCCAGCCTCAGCAACTTATGAGACCCTGTTTCAAAATTAAGAATAAAATAGGGCCTGGGGTTGAGCTCAGAAGTAGAATGTCCCTGGGTTCAATCCCTAGTACCACTAAAAGAAAAAAAAAAAAGACTCAATGATCCCACCATTTTTGCCTGTAAGGACCATTACAAAACTTTAGTAGTAAATGATGCTATGACTTAATATGACCTCGGCTATAATTTGGATCTAGAATGTTCCCCAAAGGCCCATGCATTAAAGGCTGGGTTCCTAGCTTGGTGCCACTGGGACGTGGTGGAACCTTTAAGAGGTGGGCCTAGTGGGAGGTCTGTGAGTGACTGGCAGAGTGCCTTCCAAGGGGATTGTGGTATGCCGATCTCTCTCTCTGTTCCACTTCCTGGTCATGAGGTGAGCAGTTTTGCTCTGTCCTTGACATCTGGTACCCCCACCACAGGCCTAAAAGCAGTGGGTCTGCCTACAACCATGTGCCAGAATAAGCCTTTTCTTTGTATAAGTTAATTATCTTTAGTATTTGTTATAATAACTGAAAGCTGACTAACATAACCTCTATGTAGTGATAATTCCTCATTTCTGTGTTATGTGCATCTCATTTTTTTTTTGTCATTACACCAGGACAACTACATAGGATTGAATAGCCCAAAGAAGATCAGAAATATGGATCCAAAACAAGGGCCCTGAAACTCTATATCAGGACAATATTACATGATAATTCATCACCCAGCTGATACCAAAAATGTTTATAATGTGTGTTAGACCCAAAAAAATTAAAATAATTTTTGAGGATAGTTTAATATCCCAGGGAATTTACTTGATCATATGAATACCTGTCTCCTGCAGACATTTTTCTTCCTCAGGAAAACAGGGTAAAAGTCTCTATTATTTGGATTCACAATGTAGTATGAATTTTTAAAATGGCTTTAGTCGACAGGAGCAGCCCTGTTTCTGATTGAATAAACATGTACCCATCCCCAAGTAATACCAAGTAGTAGATCCCATGGTCCTAGAAAGATTTAATCAGTATAGATAGATGATATAGATAGATAGATAGATAGATAGATAGATAGATAGATAGATGATAGATAGATAGATAGATGATTAATAGATAGATAGATTTAACCAGTATATATAGTTTCCCCTCTGATGTAACAATGAAAGGGACTGATAAGAAACCAGTGACAGCCCACTGAGCAGTAGGTGGAGTCAGTGGGACATTGAACATTCGCAAACCCCATGCCCACCGTGAGGCAACTGCGTTTGACACTATATCTGTCCTGACAGCATAATACCCTGAGACATCACTTGACTCCTTGAAATCTCCACAAGATATAAAAGTGGGGAACCTGAACCATGGTAGAACTTGAGCACTGGATCTTCCATAAGATACAGTCATCCAAGTAGGCCCTGACTCATGAAAGGCTTCTGCCTTGAGTGAAGAGATGAGCTGTGCGATTGATCCAATTTGTCTTTTCTTTTTTGTCTATTGTTTTGGATAGCATTCTCACCACTGTGACCCAATAAACCTGACCACACACAACTTAGAGAAAGGAAGATTTACTTGCTTATAGTTTTTGGAGATTTTGGAATTTCAGTCCAGGTTAGGCCAGGTTTGTGAAGCTCAGGACATGATGGCAGGAAGCAGAGAGAGGGAGACAGCAAGGGCTCTGCTCTAACAAGATGGAGGCTGGGAAGTAAGAGAGAGCAAGCAAGCAAGGGGTTTCAAAGACTCAAGCACACACCCCAATGGGCCCACCTTCTCCCGCAACACCCCACCTGTAAATTTACTGGGTTACCACCCAGTAAATCCATTACAATAGGTTTATCCATTGATGAGATTACAACCCTTGTGACTTAATTACATCAATAAATAAGCTCTTCAGGGGACATTCTATATCTAACCATACCATCTATAAACCCCAAAATGAGATTGCCTTTTTCTTTTTGCAATACCTGGTTCTAAAGATTACTGGATTTAGTGTAGCCATGTCAAATAAAACAAGAGTCAAAGTAGGTCATGTATCATCATCTAGATCACAGAAGTTACTTTGTGATAAGTGGTCAACTATTCCATGAACACACACTCTCTCTCTGTTAATTGGAAATGATGTGTGTATATTTTAGCCACACAGTCTGTTGAGTCTCATTTTTGAAATTTTTTCTTTGTAATAGGATTATATTTCTTTATTTTCTGCTTCACATTAAACCAGGCTCCCTAATAACCTATAATTTGCTGGGGTTTTAGTTTTAAACTTATTCATGTTAAGCGGAAATATTTCTAACTCAATTTGCATTTATTTCTTCATAGACCATTGTGTATTTTCCTTTTGTCATCTTAATGATATTTTGTAGCTATATAATTGCTACACAGATTTATTTACCACTAAAGAAACTTATATAGCACACCTAATTTAGGTAAAATTCAGAAAATTATTTAGCCAATTATGGGCACTGAATGTTGAGACTGAGGTATTATGGTTATTATTCATTAATATTTTTTTAAAATGCTAATTTTTAATTTTTTTTTACCAGTGATTCAAATGATTCTCTTCCTGGCCACACATTAGAAACCCCTAAGATGCTTTTAAGGTTATCGTGATCAGAATTCCACCCCAGGCCAGCTGAATCCAAATCTCAGAGAGTATTATATAAGAAAAACAACAAAACAAGACAAAACTTTCCCAGGTGATTCTAATATGTAACTGGGGTTAAGAATGTTTATTTATTCTAAAGCAACATTACCACTAAACATAAAGATGTGACGTGAGAATTGAGAATTAAGTTAGCGAGACCCTGTTTCCAAATAAAAATAATAGGGCTGGGGGTGTAGCTCAGAGGTAGAATGCCCCTGGGTTCAATCCCCAGTGCCAAAAAAAAAGAAGAATTGAGAATTAAGGGTGAAGTGACTAGAAATATGAAAACTAGCCAGATTTTACACTCTCAGTTTGATCATGTACCTATATCTGAATTTAGGTTTTTAAAAATCCTCAAGATGACTCCGATAACAAGCAAGAGAGATAGATGCACAAAAGTTTTCACACATGTATATGTACAAATGATTATATATTTCTGTTTTCTTACAGTGAAAATCCAGTCAAGGGTGCTTACCAACTATTTGCTTTAACAGTACAAGAGTAGCTCCTTTTGTGGTACTGGGGATTGAACTGGGGGCATTCTACCTCTGAGCTACACCCCCAGCCCTATTTTATTTTTATTTGGAAATAAGGTCTTGCTAGGTTGATGAGAGTCTCACTACTTGCTGAGGCTGTCATCGAATCTGTGATCCTCCAACCTCAGCCTCCCAAGTACTGGGATTATAAGCATGCACCACCACACCCAGCTTCAAGGTCCTGAGAAGTAGGTGTAATTGCAGAAGTGGTAGTACATTGTAGCAGTAACAGTTAATATTTACTGAATGCTCGCTATGAGATGAGGTCCGATGCACTTTCCTTAAGTGAATTTTAGACCCTTTTAGAGGTACTTATATTATTTCCATTTCATATGCTCCACAGAAATACCTCTATTGCATTGTTTCTCAGTGCTCTCTTTTGAATTTTATAAGGGGGAAGTGTCAAAATGCCCATTTGAACATGATTACATTTTTTGCAAAAATATAATTAGAAGCATTATTATACTATAATAATAATTTAAATGAATGTTGTAAATACATGGAAATCAATTGTAATGAAAAACATATATACTAAAGGCAAATTATTATTATTTCTTCAAGGAACAAACAAACAAAATCCTGCCTAATCCAATGTCTTTTATTTTAGGCCTAATTAGGAAAGTCTGACCAAATTCAGCACCCAAGAACAATAATACATTCTAGTACAGGCTCCATTATTTTTCTTTCGATTCCTTTTAGTTGATTTGATTTTCATTCTTGACTTTTTATTGTCCTGCTTTACATCATGTTTTACATTGTGAGTCTATACTAATTGTGTTTCTGGAACAGGCCCAACATGGATACGAAGTAAATGATTTAAATGAGCAGAATACATTTCCATCTAGACCTTGAACTCAGACCGTGACTGATGAGCTCAACTTGGTATTTGATGTTCATTAATGCTTTCAGGAGCATGAATGCTCTTAGACACCAGAAAATTTACATCTTGTGTGTACTCATATAGTGGGGTTGAGAATTTACATTTTAAGAAGTTCACTTTAATTGCTATGCGGAGATGCATGGATGGGAAAGCCCTTAGTTGAGTTGGAAGACCAGTGTATTTGTTTAGAGGGTTGGTGGACTGGACTAAGGATGTAATGAAGCAATGCAGAAGAGGGTAAGTTTGAGATTCATTACGAAAGCTGAATTAATAGGACTGGCTGGTGGGTTAGCTCTTGGCAGGGGCCATGAGGGAAATGGAGGAATCAAGAAGGGCTCCTCGCTTAGGAGGATGAGTGGCGGCGGCACCACTCACTGTATGATGCAGGTTGGCATGGGAAGAAAGTTAGCACTTTACATATTAATTATGTGATGCCCATAAATCATCAATATAAATATGCAAATCAGGCAACTAGATAAGTGAGTCTGAGACTCAGAGAAAATAAATTCAGGAACCATCAATTTAAAGATGATACCTAGCACTGGGACAGACCACTTAAACAGAATATAAAAGGAAGAAAAGAGACCATGGCAACTCTTAGGTGCAGCGCCCTAAGGAGTCCCAACATTTACCTAGTAGCCTGAGGAGTCGAAAGAATAGCACTGAGGAGATCAAGCAAAGAGAGGGCTTCAAGCAGGCGGCCTGGTCAACCTAGTCAAGTGTTGCTGAGAGGTTACATAAGGTGAGGGAAGAGTGTTTCCATTGGATTGGACAAAGCGGTGATGACTGGTTATGGGAAGTTTCAGTGAATGGTCTGGGCATGTCTTAGTCCATTTTATATTGCTATAACAAAATGCCTGAGACAGGATGAGTTATAAAGAATAGGAGTTTATTCGGCCTATGATTCTGGTGCCAAGCATCTGCTCTACATCTGCTTAGAATCTGCTCTGCATCTGGTGAGGACCCCCTTACTGCATCATAACATGGCAGAGCGCATCACATAGCAAGAAATAATAAGCATGCTGGCTTAGTTCATTCTTCCTATTCTTATAAAGGCACTAATGTCTTCGTGGGGACCCCACCCCCATGACCTCATCTAATCCTAATTACCTTCCAAAGGCCCCACCTCCAAATACAGTTAACATACAAATTTGGGGAACAAGTTTCTAACATATGAACTTTTTTTAAAAAATTTTTTTGCAATACTGGGGTTGAACCCAGGGGTATTCTACCTCCGAGCTACACCCCAGTCCTATTTTTTTATTCTTTATTTTGAAACCAGGTCTCACTAAGTTGCAGAGGCCCCACTAAGTAGCTGAGGCTGGCCGCAAACCTGGATCCTCCGGTCTCAGCCTCCCAAGTACTGGGATGAAAAGCGTGCGCCACCACGCCCGGCTACATATGAACTTTTAGAAGACACCTTCAAACCGTAGCAGGGCAGAAACCAGAATATAGCAGGAAGGGGTGTTGGTGGGAAAAAATGACAATTACCATACCCAATACTTTTGAAAAGGTTTGCCATAAAAATGGAGAAGAAATGAGGTCGTAGCTGGAGGATCAGCAAAGGTTTTTGGCTCTAGGAGAGCATGTTTGTGTGTTGCTAGGATCATGCCAGTTAAGAGGAAGTGATTAATGATGTGGGAGAGGGATGGGGTAAGAGTAGGAGCAAAGTTCTTGAGAAGGCAAGAGGGAACAAGGTTCCGGGCAAAAGCTGGAGAGTTAGTCTTCATAGGCGGGAAGGCATTTTCCCCACTTAAACTGTAGGGAGGAATACACTGGGGTAAAAGTAGACTGGTCTTGAGGTCAAGTGGTGGAAAATGGGGAGTTTGATTCTAAAGGCTTTCTTTTCTAAGTAAGATTGAATGTGGTATTGTAAGCTAAAAGAAGGAAAATAGGGCTGGGGATGTAGCTCTGTGGCAGAGCACTTGCCTAGGATGTGTGAAGAGGCCCTGGGTTAGATGCCCAATATCACAAAAAGAGAGACAGAGAGAAAGAAACTAATGAGTTTACACACACTTTATGGTTGAGCAGTGACAGAGGGTGTGGAACATGCAAAGGGAAGTGGAAGGTGAACCTATTAGAACATGGTTAAATGTAACACATCATAAATTTAAAGTAAAGCCTGGCGTGGTGGCGCACGCTTGTAATCCCAGTACTTTGGGAGGCGGAGACCGGAGGATCCAGGTTCACGGCCAGCCTCAGCTCTCTCTCTCTCTCTCTCTCTCTCTCTCCCTGTCTCTTTCTCCCTCTCTACTTAGTGAGGCCCTCCGCAACTTCGTGAGACCCCGTTTCAAAATAAAGTATAAAAAAATAGGGCCGGGGGTGTAGCGCAGAGGTAGAACGCCCCTGGGTTCAATCCCCAGTACCGCAAAAAAAAAGTAAAGTAAGATTGACCTGTCTTCTTTGATAATATACAAATAATAATAATAATAATAATAATAATGGATAAGTGGGACCTATCCTTCACTTTTGTCACTCCAGTGTTCTCCATGGTGGAACTGAGTAACCTGACTGGCTGTGAAGGTGTCAACTTCTCACAGTTTCATTCTTAACATACCCCATCAAGGAGAAAAGCTTTTCCAGAGAGAGAACTGTTCTTATGTCAACAGTGGTAAGTGGCTAGGTTCCTCAACCAGAAATTCCAAGTATGTTCTCCACATCCATTTGGAATCCCTAAGAGAGCCAAGCCTAAATAATAATAATGGGTGAAGGCAACTATCCTTAACTTTTGCAGCCCAGTGGAACAATAACAGAAAAGCAAACATATGTGAGCTGATTAAGAGAATCATTGAATCCACAGAATGCAGCCAGGTGTGGTGGTGCGCACCTGAAGTCCCAGTACATGTGAGGCTAAGAGGAGGATTGCAAGTTTGAGGCCGGCCTTGGCAACTTAGGAAAACCCACAGCAACTTAGCAAGACTCTGCTTCAAAACAAAAAATAAAATAGGACTGGGGGTATAGCTCAGTGGTAGAATGCCCCTGGGTTCAATCCCCAGTACTACAAAAAAAAAAATCCACAGAATGTTAGAGTCAGAGAGAGCCGAAGATATCGATGCCAATATTTCCATTTTATAGGACAGATGATGGGGCAGGAAGGGGCTGGGCTGAGCTTTCACATCAGTTATTTGAGGGAAGAATTCAGTCTAGATAATCTCTATGAAAACTAGCACAGGGCCCTGGTTAAGGGAAATCATAAATAAATGTTATTTTCTGTCCCCTGTTGATTCTCAGTGACCTTACCAAGTGGGGAAAAAATCAATCAATGGAAATATATTAATGTTATCGTCTTGTAACTAGCTGTGTGTGATTACAGCTCAATGGATGTTCAGGAATTAGTACCCATAGTAAAGTATGCCAAAATGAGTGATTAGTCATGCTGCAGTCTTGACCTAAATAGCAAACTCGCCCCTGTGCTCTTCATTCCTAAGGATGTCTCCCTCGATTGTGTGCCATTGCTGGTTATCAGCCCTGTGGGAATGGACTTCATCGTAAAAGGGAAATGATTTATAAAAGCCTCCTTCTCAACAGCCAAACAGAAAGGAAAGGAAGAGGGCCTGGTTTCTCTCTCCTTTGGTAACTTTGACAAAGTGTAGTTTGAAGATGCTGGCAGTCATGGACAGTCAGTGTGCAATACGCTCAATGCCCTGGCTGATAGACACATCCTCCCCATTCCAGCTTTCTGGTGAAAGAAGACAAGATGATCTTAAAAAGAACAACATAAAAAAAGAGAGAAAAGTAGCCATTTAAAAAAATGTACCCAATGTCAACCAATGATTTAGACCAAAAAATGAACAACTATGTAAAAAAAAATTTAAAAAACGAAAGAAAAAAAGGAAACAGATGTATTGTGGTGACAAATTTTCTGTTGGTTTTGGCTCAAGTCCCAAATGAGTTTTTCTAAGCTAACTTTCCATGTCTAGCCTCTCAAATCATTTTATGACATGAGGTTGTTCCGAAGGGTTCTGGTAAAGGACAAGGGCAAAAAAAAAATTTTTTTTAAAAAAGAAAGTTCAAATGTATCAAAGACAAATAAAAATAAGTCACTTGATAATTCAAAGGAGCAAAAAAATAAAAGTTATTTTTAGTATCATATTCTATTGTTTTACAATTGGAGAAGTGAGTCAAAGAACAAAGAGCAAAGAAATGAATATCATTAGTTTCATGCACACTCTCAAAAAAAACACTGTTTAATAACTTTCCATTTCCGGCTGCAGCATTTGCAGTCCGAGTTATGCGGCTGTTGGACTCTGGACGTTCTTATACTCTGTCTGAAGAGCTAGTACGAGGTCTCGCAGGAGCAATGCAGTCCACCCTCCGGGCAAGAAAAGTGGACTAGGAGACAAAATTGAGGTCAAAGCGACAGTCTGGGAATTGAATCGAACAAACAAATTAGCCAAAGTTTAAAAAAAAAAGTGGAGAGGGTGGGGGGAGTCATATATCAGAGGTTAACAAACAAAAGAGTGTATATTTAAGACACAGGGAGCACCAAGCTATAGTGGAGCCTTTAAAACTATAGCCTGGAGCCAGACTTCTAGTAATAAAATCCCCACTCTAAGACAGAACTAGCTGCATGACCCCAGGCAAGTTGCTCCCCCCCCCCCCGTCCCCCGTTTCTACTTCCTTGTTTATGTAATGGGAATAATGGTACCTGCCTTATTAAGTTATTCTGAGAAATAAATAAGGCTATGTAAAGTGCTCAGAACACAGAGGGCCTGCGTATAAAGTGCTCAAAAATGCAGCTCTTCCTTACTATTTATTATCCAACACATTTATTGTTGCCTGCTAGGGGGCAGACCCTGCAGCAAATGTTTTGCCTATAAGCAAGAGTAGGAAATCCTGCCTGGACAAGCTATGAAAACCAAGTTCCTCTGTAAGGGTATTTATGCTGAATGCAATGCAGAATTAACTTGGTTCGATCCTTCCTACATTGTTTTTCATTTCTATATGAAATTATCACTCTAAATTATTCTTATCGTTGTGTTTAGAAGTTACCACACCCTAGCTGGGCGTGGTGGTGCACGCTTGTAATCCCAGTACTTGGGAGACTGAGACAGGAGGATCGGATCGCAGATTTGCGGCCAGCCTCAGCTACTTAGTGAGGCCCTCCACAACTTAGTGAGACCCTGTTTCAAAATAAAAAATAAAAAATAGGGTCGGGGGTGTAGCTCGGAGGTAGAATGCCCCTGGGTTCAATCCCCAGTACCGCAAAAAAAAAAAAAATTACCACACCCTCTCTCCACCATTCTCGTGGATGATCTTGTCTATCTCTAAAATGGATTCAAATACTTTATGGGAGGGGTCCTTTCTTACTCCCCCAAGCATCCAGAACAGGGCCTAATACTGTACACAGATGGACCAACTTAAGAATGGTTTGACTTTTGATTTTTTTAACTTCACATTGGGCAAAAACAATATGCACTGAGTAAAAATTGTACTTTGAGTTTGGGATTCTGATCCTTTCCTCATTTGGCGATGTGCGGGTTGGGACTCTCTTGGAATGCTGGTCGGTGGCAGGTGAGCCAATGCTCCCAGCCAGCTGTGTGCTCAGGCAGGTGAACACCCCACGCTCTACGGTGTGCTGTGTGCCAGTGTTCACTAGGGTTGGAGTAAGAAGTGCATTTCAATTTCTGATATTTTCAGTTTGCAACCCACTTATTAGTGGGACATAGCCCCGTCGTTAGTCAAGAAGCATATGTGGACATGAATTAATAAATTCACTCTTTAAACTTTTTTGGATATTAAAATTTTCAGACTCTGTTCCCTCCTACTCTTCTGCTCTTGACCCCTTCTTGAAGTCTCTCTTAGTCTTCTGTGTGCCCAACATATGTTGCCCTTTAGAATCTTTTAATAGTCTTGGGAGGAGGTATAACCCTACCAGTTTTAAAGAGAAAATTGTGGCTCAGCACAGTTAAAAATTGCCCGTGCGGCAGGGCTGAGATTCTCATCATCTGGTGCCAAAGTCCCCACTCTCTCACCACATCACCGAATTTCCCTTTAAACAGATGTGGAAGACTGAGGAGGAAAAATATCTGTAAGAACAAGACATAGGAAATTCAATATTACCACAACCTGTTACTCTATAGGAAACTGATTTTAAAAATCATAATATCAGCCCTCACACATAAGGTAATAGGAATGCTCTATGATATTCTGAAGGTTTTTTTTTTTTTTTGCAGTACTTGGAATTGAACCCAGAGGCATTCTACCTCCAAGCTGCATCCCCAGCCCTGTATTTTATTCTTTATTTTAAAATAGGGTCTCACTCAGTTGCAGAGGGCCTCACTAAGTAGCTGAGGCTGGCCGCGAACCCGGATCCTCCGGTCTCAGCCTCCCAAGTACTGGGATTACAAGCGTGCGCCACCACGCCCGGCTTATTTTGAAGATTTTTCCCCCATTTCACAGTTATGCAGAAAGTATCTGGAAGGCTTTCCTCCCTTTTCAGTCATGGGGTTAGTTATTTAGACGCTTACTGTAATGAGAGAACATATGCTGAAGAATTGAACAGGCATCAATTTTTTAATGCACTCAATCAATCGATGTAAAATGAAAAATATAATATGGCTTAAACCCTGTGCGTTGAATCTTCTGCTCATAAAAATTCTACTAAACATTAAGATACATACAGAAGTGTAGGAGGAATGCTATTTCCAAATGTTGTAACACATTTTTGCAAAGTCTAAGGTCAGATTCTCTTTGAACATGCTGTGCACATCAGCAGCAAGGTACGAATGCAGCATCGCACTTGAGAGTGTCTTATGGGAAGTCTAGCAGGCTGGCAGAGAGACTGGGGCACTGACACTCTGTGTTGCTGCTCTACATTTCTGACTCAGACACAAACATGTTGCACGTATTTAAGTCAAATCTGCTCCTACTTTATGAAATAAGATCATTGCCCTACATCAAAGAGCCTAGTTGAAACTCCACATTCTATCTGGCCTGGGCTGCTTGGCTGGTGGAGAGAATCCCCCACAGGCCAGACCCCATCACTAAGCTGTCTTCTGGGGATATGGTAAAGCTATTGTGGGAGCTCACTCTTCTCTGCTGCCTGGTGATGCCAACCTTTGAAAAAGAAATGTGTCAGTCCTGGACGGTGTGTTCATAACTTGTGCTTTGATCTAGTAATCTCCCTTCTGAGGCTCAATACTGACATAAATTGCATCAAATTGCCATTCCAGATACCTCTAGGAATCTTGGACTCTACCTACCCAAAACTCTTGATTCTTGCCCCAACCATTTCCTCTTGCAATCTTCCTCATTTTAGAAAATGACAATTTCATCTTGCCAGTTGCTTTTTTTTGTGTGTGTGTGTGTATGTGTGTGTGTGTGTGTGGTACCGGGGATTGAACCCAGGGGCATTCTACCTCCAAGCTACACCCCCGGCCCTATTTTTTATCCTTTGTTTTTTTAACATGCTTTTATTGGTGCATTGGAGTCTTGCATTACAATGAATATCTATTAGATGTTAACATATATGCACACAGCTCTTGGTGCCCCCCACCTCCCCCCACCCGTATGAAGTACCAAGAATGATGTTGATATATTTTCACATGTACATATTGTTTATGATAGCAATTCCATTAATTCCCTTCTTTCTTGCCCTCCCCCTTCCCTTGTACCACTTCCCTTGTTCCGCTGAGGGTTCTCCATTATCAACCAGAGTCCCTTGTGTGACCCTACTACTCCTTAGGTTGCACATATTAATGAAAACATATGTCCCTTCTTTTTTTGTGATTGACTGATCTCGCTTAATATAATGTTCTCCAGATCCTTCCACTTTCTTGCAAATGATGTTATTTTGTTCTTCTTTATTGCTGAGTAGAATTCATTGTGTGTATTTCACACAATTTTGTAATCCACTCATCTGTTGATGGACACCTAGGTTGGTTCCATGATTTGGCCACTGTGAATTGTGCTGCTATGAACATGGGTATGCATATATTACTGTAGTTTTCTGGTTTCAATCCCTTTGGTTTGATACCCAATAGTGGTATAGCCGGGTCATATGGTGGGTCCATTCCCAGTTTTCTGAGGAATCTCCACA
>PVJS01037993.1:0-19627 GCA_004027185.1 Glis glis
TACCAAAAAAAAAAAAAAAAATCCTCAAAGACATCAACTGAGCACTTGGTGACAGTTCAACCACTCTGGGCACCTCCTAACCTGAAGAGGTCAGTGGTTCATCCTTAAAAAGATGCAAACCTATTCCAGGTGTGGGTTTGCCTTTTGTGCTGCAGACACTCAGGCAGTGCCACTATTCAAAGGCTCATGGAATGCCTGGTCCATATGTAGGAATCACGCTCAGCACAGACTCTGCCCATGGAACCCATTCCACAGCAAAGAAGGTGCAAAGGTGAGACCAAAACCATTGGATCATGTACCAGCCCTAAGCAACTGGTCTCACAGAATGATGCAGCAACCTTCTAAAGGCACAGCTGAACCATTAGCTCAGAAGCAACACCCTAACAACATAGGGTCATCCTTAGTATACAGAATATTCATTACCATAGCAACCCCTATCTAATGCTATATCACCAATAGGAGCAATTCATGGCTCTAGAAGATACAAGGAGAAAATGACAAAGACCTCACATTATCTATCACTCTATGATGTAATGGATTTTTTTTGCCTCTCTTTCCTGCAACTCTGCACTCACTAGGGATGGAGCCCTAGTACTAAAGGGTAAGTACACTCCTGGTACTAAAGGGTAAGTACACTTCTGTGAAAGGGCCACAGCAAGAATACCTTTGAACCATGAGCTAATGCTTCATCCAAGCCACCGTGGACTTTTGCTATCTAAGGATCAGCTGGTTAAAAGAAGAATCACCATACTGTTATGGATGATTGACCCTGTATCCCTTTTTGGCCTGAAATCAACCACAGCAATAAGGCCTGTAGTTAATCCCACTAACTCCCACTTCTGAATTTGCCTACAGAAATAAGAGGTCTTCAGGAACTATGCTGAAACTGTTACCCAAACCTGTAAAGAGACCAAGCTGTGTGGCCCATGGGAAGGTCTGTGGCTGCTGAGAACAAGCACTTTTAAAATCTCTGAATGGGGGGAGCATGACCGACTGAGTCCACCATCTCATTCATACGAAGGCCCCACCGCTCACACTGTTCCCAGCCAAAACATGATTCTGGTAACAATGCTGAGATAGATCCAGTACTGTGAAATGTAGAACTCCTTCAAACAGCGATTTGAGCTCAAGTTCTCCCCATCTGCCTTCCTAAACATTTCTTAGAATTGCAATGCTAAGACTTCCTTTTCTTTTTCTTCCACAGAACTACGCTTTATATCACATTCAAACAGATTTTCTAGCTTCATTTTCTCTTTCCCCTTTTTCATTCACTTCCCCCCAATCAACCTGATGCATGCCTAGGATATAAACATTTATAGATTAAGTATAAATGGTCATACTTACCTGGCCTACATCAAAGAGTTCCAAAGTTGTCACAAAACAAATATGTTTTATTTGGCCCACAATATTATTTTCTATAGTGGTTCTTTTTCCTCTTGGGGGAAAAATGGAGGGACTAGCAATGCAGGACATCATGACGACAATGTGCAGTTAATTAGCACCTGTCCCTAATAGGTCAGGTACAGTAAAATCTGCCACGTTTACCACTAGGCTTCCCTACCTCCATAACTACTCATTCATACATGAAACTTCTCTAAATATTGTAGTCATTTGAGTTTGTGACACTGGTGTAGTAATCTCAATAGACTAGATTCAAAATTATATTTTCAGAATGATATTGAAGGATGGGTTGAAGATTTAAAGTGACATATAAGGTGTAGCTTCTATGTGGGTGGGGAAGGAGAAAGACGATTATAGGCTTTAAGGGGATTTGGGGATTTGCAAAGCAGGAATGTCAGAAGAATAAGACGTACAAAGATCCAGAGTTCACTATTGAAGTAGCTGTCTGAGGAAATATGGGCTCTGCAGAGAGGCAGAAAAATGCCAAAATCGGTTCAACGAAACAGATGGAATCAGATCACTGAAAGCTGAAATAAAGACAGGGAAAGTTCTGTGGGGAAGAAACTCAGAGGCTGACTGTTGAAATTGGAATTTCCATTTCTACCACCCTCCCTCGGAGAAAGGACATGGAATAAGGTACACATTTCACTTTAAACAAATAATTAATACCAGATACTGAATTTCCTATAATGTTTATCAAGTCTTCTCTTCATTAGAAAAAAAATGTTTCAAGTAGCTATTAGTGATTATTTGATTCATAACATGTATGAGTATTATATTAGTTTGCTAGGACTACCATGAAAAATATCACACAAATTGGCTGGCTGAAAGAACAGCGATTTGTTCTCATAGTTCTAGAGCCAGAAGTCTGCACTCATGGTGTCAGCAGGGCTGATTTCATTCGGAGGATTCTCTCGTTGGCTTGTAGATGGTCAGCTACTTCCTTTGTCTACACGTGGTCCTCTTTCTGTTGTCTCTGCCCTACTCTCTTCTTTTTTTTTTTTTTTTTGTGGTACCGGGGATTGAACCCAGGGGCATTCTACCTCCGCGCTACACCCCCGACCCTATTTTTTATACTTTATTTTGAAACCGGGTCTCACGAAGTTGCAGAGAGCCTCACTAAGTAGAGAGAGAGAGAGAGAGAGAGAGAGAGAGAGAGAGAGAGAGACTGGCTGCGAACCCGGATCTTCTGGTCTCCACCTCCCAAAGTACTGGGATTACAAGCATGCGCCACCACGCCAAGCTCTACTTTCTTCTTTTTATACTGAGACAGTTATATTGGATTAGTACCCAACTGTATAACCTTTTACCTTAATTACCTCTGAAGAGGTAATAAAGGCAATCACATTCTGTGTCACTGGAGGCTAGAACTTGAACACATGAAGTTAGGAGGGGTGCAATTCAACCCAAGTTATTAATATGCATAAAAGAGATTTTTTAAAATCCTCATATAAATATATGATGCCAAAAATAACTTTAAATGACAATTTTTAAGCAGAAGCAAGAGTTAGCATATGTATTAGCAATTTACATTATGTCCAAATACTACCATTCTTCAAGATGTAAGAAAGCTAGTCCATATGCAAGCCTAGTAGAAGAAGCCTCCAATTACTTGGAAGGCTGAGAAAAGCAAGACTTTCAGCAATCTAGCAAGACTATTTCGAAATAAAAAGTAAAATAAGGCTAAGAGTGTAGCTCAGAGGTAGACTGCCTCTGGGTTCAACCCCCAGTAATACACACACACACACACACACACACACACACACACACACACACACACAATAGTGAAATTTTGTTTGTTTCCTTAAAATTATGACTATCCCAAAAATAATTTGTAAGGCGAGTGAAAGTTATTCTGCGTGTGTGTATATGTGTGTACATCCTATTTTGTTAGTTTGCTGTCTTTTCCTTCTCATATCTTTGTCCCACCCACATCAGTTTTCTCCCTTTCATGAAATACTTTCTTCTTGACTCTAGATGCCCCGCTGCCCCGCTTCCCTCACCTCCCAACAAAGGCAGGAGTAGTTTTGCTATTCTTAGTATAAAAAACCTGTCCGGCTGGGCATGGTGGTGCATGCTTGTAATCCCAGTACTTTGGGAGGTGGAGACCGGAGGATCCAGGTTCACGGCCAGCCTCAGCTCTCTCTCTCTCTCTCTCCGTCTCTCTCTCTCTCTCTTTCTCTCTCTCTCTCTCTCCTTAGTGAGGCCCTCTGCAACTTCGTGAGACCCGGTTTCAAAATAAAGTATAAAAAATAGGGCCGGGGATGTAGCGTGGAGGTAGAACGCCCCTGCGTTCAATCCCTGGTACCGCAAAAAAAAAAAAAAAAAACCTGTCTGTGCCCCCACTTCTTCACAATGACTATATATTCAGCTTGTGTATTATTACTTACAGTACCTTGTATATTATATTTAGCTTGTCCCATTTGACCCAAAGAATGAAGTTATTCAATAAACTAATCTGTTTAGCAGAGATATTATTTTAAGATGGGAAAGCATTGATTTAAGACAAGAAAAGAGCCGAAGTGGTAGCACACACCTGTAATCCCAGAACTTGGGAGGCTGAGAAAGGAGGATTGTAGGTTCAAGTCCAGCCTCAGCAATTTATCGAGACACTGTTTCAAAAATAAAAAGGGAGCCGGGCGTGGTGGCGCACGCTTGTAATCCCAGTACTTTGGGAGGCGGAGACCGGAGGATCCGGGTTCGCGGCCAGCCTCTGCTCTCTCTCTCTCTCTCTCTCTCCCCCTCTCTGTCTCTCTCTATCTCTACTTGGTGAGGCCCTCCGCAACTTCGTGAGACCCGGTTTCAAAATAAAGTATAAAAAATAGGGCTGGGGGCGTAGCGCGGAGGTAGAATGCCCCTGAGTTCAATCCTCGGTACCGCAAAAAAAAATAAAAAATAAAAATAAAAAATAAAAAGGGCTGAGGGTATAGCTCAGCAGTAGAATGCCCCTGGGTTCGATCCCCATCACCAAAACAAACAAACAAACAAACTCCACAAGAAACTGGGATATGTATTGTGGCACTAAAGTATTTCAGATGGGTGACTGAACAAATAACCTCTCCTGGCCTGGGTTGCAAATTCTTTAAATGAGACTAAGGCGCATTACATAGAGTTATTTTGAGGCTATGTGATACCTATTGGAAGTGTTTAGGCTAATGTTTAACATATGATTTATGATGAAGTTAATAAACAAATGCCTGAAGGGGCCTTTTGAAAATAATGCTGTTTCTGTGTTCTAATGGTGAAAGAAATGTGGAAGTAGGAGTATTTCTCCAATTCTGCCACATATAAGCTCCTTTTTTTCCTTTCTGTTTATAGAGTTGGGGAAGAAACAGTAATAAATTATAGTTATTGCCTTCTTGAAAGAGGAAAAACTAAAGCAAGAAATTTTGAATTATTTCTAAGTTAAATTTTAATACACAAAATAACTTTCTTCATTCCCCTAATCTAATATTGAATGAAATTAGAGTTTTGCTACTCAGATAAATATGCAGGCTTTTTTTGCCCTAATTATTTTATTTTGCTGGTCACCTAGACTGAAATCATTAAAACCAATTTAGCTTGAATCATAGTTGAAACATTCCAATGCTTGGAGCTCTGATAATAACCTGGAAATAATGCAAGTTATGCTTCACAACGTTAACTTGTGATTAATTCTGTATTTTATTGTGATTATTCTGAATTTGCAAATGCACACAGGAGAGCCATGTTTTTTGAACTTGAGCTCTTAATTTCTCACCACAGGCATATGAAGACAGGTTGTACATTTCAGATTATTTGTTAAAGGCTTTTAGTCAGATTTTTGTCAGCAGCAGGAAAAATGAAGCTATTTTATACAATAGAATAAAAGAGAAGCATTTTGTCCATTACTTTTCAGGTATAGCTATGTTCATTAACAACAAAGAAAAATCTATGGTAGCAAAGAGAAAAACCCCCTGCTATTTCCTTTCAAACAGCCTTATGAAAAGTCAAACAGCACCTGAAAGCACATCCGAACGTATATAAAAAGAAAATGTGGCAAAATAGAAAAAAACATTATATTCATAATCAAAACCCGTGTCAGCTATTGCTAACTGTGTTGCAGCTGTGCATCTTTGGACAAGTCACTCCCAGTCTCTGGGCTTCTGTGCCAGTCCCTATGCTATGTAATAAACAGTCCCAAAAGTCAGTGGCTAAGAGCAACAATATCAATTATAAATATTCAATATAGGCAATGTTCTGCAATGGCAGGTCTTCCTGCCTTCAAGTCTCTGCTGTGCTTGCAGTCAGCTGGGACAGGGACAATGCTAGAAAACTTGATTATGTGAAAGCTCCTTATCTATCTGGGATAACTCAGACCGCTGCAGCAGGAATAGTGAGAGTTCCTTAGGTACTTTGTTTCTGTGAAGTCTCTCTGCATGATCTGCCCAGCATATGTCTTCAGATCAGCTGGACTTCTTACATGTCAGTTTAAGGCTTCCAAGCCATGTGGCCCAAGAGAAAACAAGGTGGAAGCTTTATAGTTTTTTTTTTTGACATTCCCGCAAAAGCACAAAACACACCATTGTCACAAGCCTGCCCAGATTCCAGTAGAGGGAACATAGACAGACATCCCCGCCACCTGTTTGCACAGAAACTTGAATGTCATGATGTAAGAAAAGTGTGCGGGATAGAGGTTACTGATGTAGCCATTCTTAGCAATACAGTCTGTAACCATTCCCTTTATCTTATAGGAAAAATAATCAGATTGGAACAGGTAATCTCTATAGTCTCTTTCATCTTGGAAAGTCTTGTGATTCTCTGATTAAACACAAGTGGCCTCAAAGTATCCAAGGCAGCTGGTATAGTGTTAACGCACTGGAGTAAAAGATGACTTCAGAGAATGGGCATCTCTGGAAGTGTGCAAAGCATTTAGATCAGCAAATGACAACATTTTTTCAGTACCAAGGATTATGTGTGATTGCAAATGCAGGGCTATTTTCGAAGTATGCAATTTCCAGGACATAGGGCAGGTTGATTGTTCCATGCCATTTAGTCGTTCTGTTTAACAACATAATTATTATCATAGCTCATTTACATTTTGAACACCAGATGTGATATCAAGAGCTGTTAACACATTACTATTGCTAGGATTTTTTAAAAGTACTATCTATATGTATATAAATGGTTAGTACATTATCAAGCCATATAAAAACCTGCGTCACAATAATATACTACTTGTTTTCCATGTCCATCCTTGGCCCTAATAACCCACCTGATACCAACTAATGCAACTACTGAATAAAAATCAATGTTATCAGTGGCAATGTTGTTTTTATTTTTTAAAAAACAAAAAATTAACCTACCTGGAAATCTTATAGACTGCATAGATCATTTATGGCAAATACATTGAGATAGGGCATGGAGAATTCACTAAGGCCAGATGGAAGGAATACACTACTATAAACACAAATATATATAAAGCCCAGCAGTCCATTCTGATTTCAAGTCTCATTTTTGTTTTAGTGTCACTGAGTTATTTTAATATTATTGTTATTGTGCCTTCACAAACCACATTTCTATAGGCAAAATGTTTTATGATCGCTTTGAGTAAGTACATGACTTCCCAATACAGGGAAGTTTATTAAACAAGCATGGGCACCAGCTGTCCCCCATTTCTTGTAATAGAGTTATCTGCATTTACCAGTTGGAGGACTGAAATGCAAAAAGGCTAAAGCTTACAAGGTCATACCATTTATCAATCTCAACCCTATAAATTATTGGTTGTTGTGACATGGGCCTGCCTTTGAATTCTGGAAAATGACACAAACACGAGAGGAAGTTTTGGATTAATTCCTCAAATATCCCTAAAGTATAACTGTAAATGTGCACAAAGACCTTTATTAGCTAAGTAACCTTAAGTAAATAGTTCTTAGGTGTCCTGAAGTGTCTCCTTTAAATGGAACATATTTTTCTAGTAAACTGGAACATTATAAATACTCATCTGTGACCTAAATACAAACATAATATTTGGCCACATAGTACAACTTTTTACATGAGCATTATGCACAAATGAAATTTCCATAAATAATATGGAAATGAAAGTAGACTACAGCAATGTCAATGAAACTTCATTTTCAAAGTTGAAGAAATAAGGATTTAAAAATCCATGGTGGTAACCATAAGAGTACATAATAGTTCTCAAAATTTTCACCATGGCCTCTATGGTACTTGGAAATATAATTTATTTTTTGCAATAATTTTATTGATAGGTATATCCTTTAGTACCAAACATGATGATAGTTGGTTAGGTTACTGCCAACTCAAAATTAACACTGATGTTTTCAAAGTGGAAATATAATTTTATCTTTAAATTCCATGGAAATTTTTCATTCCATCCTTTGATACTTGAGTTGATGTAAATAAAAAATAAAATATTTAAGAACTTTTCTTCTCCCAAAATAACTTCAAGAATAATTGATGCCAAAAAATTGAGCCATGAGCCCATGGTTTTATGTTCCATCTGAAATATCTACTACATACATCTAATACATATTTAAATCCCATTTTTAGGAGATAGATTTTTTAAAAATAAAATTGGGCTTCTATTTTCCAAGTTTATCAATAAAAAGATAATCTCAACTTGCATGAAAAGGAGAAGGACTGGTAGGAGGGCTTGGGGAAGAAGGAAGTGAAGGGAAGGGAGGTCTGGGGAAGGAAACAGACCAAACAATGTTATATGCATAGATGAATGTATCAGTATGAATCTCACAATCATTTACAGAGAGGGAGGATATGGTGGATGGGGGGCATGGGGAGGGAGACAGACCAAGTGATGTTGTGTGCATCTATGACGGTATCATTATGAATCTTACCATGGTGTATACTTATAATGCACCAATATAAATGTAATAAAAAGTAAGTGTTTGTTGTAATTTAATTTCTTCTTCTTCCAAAACCCCTTTTCCTAATTGACCTCTGGGTTTTAGTTTAATTGCTAAGATTTTTCTATTTCATCCAAGTCTTCTTTCTAAAAATGCTAAAGAATTCACAGAATCAAGTCTTTTTTCCCCCTTCAAATCTCAAAAGGACCTACTTACTACTTATTGCCCTTGGATAAAAATAAGGTCAAATGATAAAATGGAATTAAAGATCCATTGCCTATGACCAGTCAGAAAATCAATTAAATAACTTCCCTTTTTCTCTATCAACTAGAAATTTTTCTACTTGATTAAAAACTAATGGCAAATAAGCTCAAAGCTGAATCATAATGTTTTTTAAATATTTTTTTAAAGAAAGTGTCAAAAAGACAAATGGACTAATATATTCTTGGTTTTCTGAAATGGGGAAGGGGAAAGAAGCACTTTTTCAAGGTTAAAATTACACTGAAAGATACTGAAGGCACCAATTTACTTAAGCTAAACGAGATTTCCACATTATCATTCAACCTGTGAGAACATTCAGGGCCGGGTTTCTGGGAAAGAAGAGGTGCCAACCTATTGTTTGTCAGTAATTTGAAAAAAAAATATACAAAAGATTGATCTATCCATAAAGATACTTCCTTCACTCATCTTTAGTGGTGCTTTAGTTGTTGGATTTAAAGCAATAGGTTAAGATACTGTGATCTATTCAAACATATTTAATAAGAAAACTTGTCAATCTCTTGGCACCTATTAATAGTTTACTGTGAATTAGTGTAGCCGAGCCTTTTGAGAATAGGTTTCTCAACAACATAGTTTTGATAAAGAAGAAGGTAGAGAAAGACATTAGGGAATCAGATGTTAATGTAACTGCTGAAGAGAACCTCAAGAGTCTAAAAAGAAATATATCAGCATACAGGGTCTCAGGCAAAGGAAAAAGAAGGGACCTATACAGATGGGATGTCCTTCATGTCAATTGCTCTAACGTTGATGGTGGAGTCTTTTTGTATCATGAGGGATGCTGACTTCCTGAGTAAGAGGTTTCATGAAACTTACATCACAAATTCTCTCAATGATATAGATCCCAAATGAAGTGAGAAAAACTTTAATCTAGCAGGGCATGGTGGCACACACCTGTAATCCCAGTACATGGGAGGCTGAGACAGGAGGATCACAGGTTTACAGCCAGCCTTAGCAACTTAGCGAAGCCCTCAGCAACTGAGAGAGACTGTGTTTCAAAATAAAAAAAAATTAAAAATAGGGCTGAGGTGTAGCTCAGAGGTAGAATGCCTCTGTGTTCAATACACACACACACACACACACACACACACACACACACACACAGAAAAAAAAACTTTAATCTTGGTAATTCATCACTGTGCATCTTCTGGGATTTATTAATTTTAGGTAACATATTAAAGAATTCAGATTCCTAATACAAGCTCATTATTTAAATGCTTTGAGTTTAGAAATCATCAAAAAGTATTCATCTGATATTTCCAATAACTTCTTTAACTTAATACTGTTTATTCATGACCTTTGTCTTTTAGGTAGTATTAAAGACCTTTTGTTTTCTCATTATTGTGCTTTACATCTAGAAAGATTCACTGGACTTGATCATCTTCAAATACATTCAAACTTCCCACATGATTTAAAAATGTATTCTTGAAGCAAGTTCAAAATGACAACCCAAAGTAATTTTGGTTCACTGTCAAAAGAACAAGAAGAAATTGAGCCAGTTCTAAAAATTCACTTTGTAGCCAAGGAAATGGTTTTTATAAAATTGAAAATGTGTCCCAAAGCAACAATATTGTGTTTTTAAGCTATTGCTGTTACTGACATAAAAGGAATTCTTTCTATAATTCTTCTGTGGCCTTGGTTGGTGGCAAAGTGATTACTAGAAAAAAATTTGTAAGTAACTGCTTCTTGTAAACCTCCAAGCATAGAAAGAAGAGGATCTCACTTGAGGGGGTCTGCTTCAATTATTAAATGGGTTTGAAAACCACATGATTTGGTATGTTAATCAAAATAACACATGATCTTCATCCAATACAAATTTTCAGAAGTGCAATGTAGCTTCATCAAGTAATGCCAGTAACAGTCTAAATAAAACTTTGTTCCAGTGGCTATAAACACAAGATGGCGTAGTAGAAAGAAAGGGAAGTGGGCTGCTCCGTCATCACACAGCCCCTGATCTCTCCATGTTTCAACTGCTTTACCTGTACCATGAGGGAGTGCTGAAATGGTATCAAATATTTCTCCTAGTTACACTGTTCAAAGATATTGTGCATGTAAATATTGTGGGACTATTAAATCATTTTTTCGATAAATAGGTGACATTTACTGTGTAAATAAGGCAATGATATTGTGCCACATAGTGTTTTTTTAATGACTTTAATTTTTAGAGCATGTATGGGTTCACAGCACAACTGATTAAAAAAAAGTACAGATAATTTCCATATGTCCCCTCCCACCACACACAAACAGCCTCCCCCCACCAACATCCTACACCACAGTGGTACATTTGTCACAATTAATGAACTAACACTGGAAGATCCCTAGTTTACATTTGAGTTAACTCTTAGTGCTGTATCTTCTATGAGTTGGACAAATGTGCAGTAGTCCCCTCTTACTCACAAAGGATAGGCTTCAAGACTCAAAATGGATATCTGAAACCATGGATAATATCGAGCCCTGTTTGCAAGCATTATAATACCAGATAGTCTATCTGTAATGGAGACAGCTATGATTAATGGTAGTGTAGCATATACAGCTAAATGATTTAGACAGCTAAATGATTAATGGTAGGGTAGTATATACAGCATGGGTATGTGGAACAAAGGATGACTGCTGTCCCAGGTAGAATGAAGTGGAACAGTGAGAGATTTCTTCATGTTACCTAGACACAGCACAATTTTAACCAATGAATGGTTTTCATCGGGAACTTCACATGCAATATTTTCAGACTACGGTTGACTATAGATAACTGAAACCACAAAAGGGGAAACCATAGATAAGGAGGAACTATTGTATAATGACAGATTCTTTCAGTGATTTTATTGTCTTAAAAGACAGATAACCACATGATTATATTAAAAAGGTAATAAAGTATTTCTCATAATAAGTGCCAGACAATGACATTTACATAATGGCCCTTTTTCTTGCTTATCTTTATCTCCCACAGCAACTTAACTATGATGTCCTATAGTAGACAGTAATCAATACTAGTTGCATTGAGTTGAATGACCCAAATTTGAACAAAAAATAGAAAAGATGACAAAATAATATAATCTTAAAATGTTCAGATAAATCATCACTGTCTTCAGTAGAATATTCTCTAGTCAAGCAAAAACTTATTGTTTGAGTATTATGAAAAGTCATAAATAATTCCTAAAGATTAGAGCATTACCTGCTGAAGATCACATAACTAAATGGAGCAATAGATTTTGAAGTCCCTTCTCCTACCTAAAACATATCTTTTGAAGTATCAAATGCAGCATTCATTCATCAGGACTAATACCACCCAGCAGGCAAGGATTTTCAAAGGTTAATACATTTTTTTCTTCCAATGGATTGGGACTTTTCTAGTGAAGAGACAAAAATACTTTGAACACTTAAATCTAGCCACAGGGTTTTCTTTCTTCTGTGGCTAGTGTACAGAATTGCTTCATCCAGTGGGGGAGAAAATCCTGTCACTGCAAAAACTTTAATTTATTAGGACTAAACCCAGCAAGAATCAGACCAGCACTTCTTATGAAATATACAGGCTTAAACTATATTTCCCTGTGAAATTGTGATAAGGAAATAATATCAATATATTATGGTACTTGTTCTTAAGAAATGATACTCCTCCAGTCCATCTCTTTTGTGTGTATGTCGGGGGGAGGGTGTGTGGTACTGGGAATTGAACCCAGGGGCATTATTGTACCTCTGAGCTACACCCCAAGCCCTTTTTATTTTGAAAGCACTTCACTAAGTTGCTGAGGGTCTCACTAAGTTGCTAAGTTTGGTCTTAAACCTGTGATCCTCCTGTTTTAGCCTCCCAAGTACCGAGATTACAGGCATGCACCACCACGCCCCACTCCATCTCCTTATTAAAATGGAAATTGTTTGGATAAAATAAGGGCAACTGTGCTCTTCTCTTTACCATTTATATCAATATTTACTCACAAAGCTCTGTTGGTGTTATGCATTCTTATTGCTTCATCTTAGAGATAAAGAGAATTGGGGAGGTATAAATTGGTTTGATCAAAGTACATCACCATTGATTGGCTCAGGAGATTGTACTTAAAATATTCGGACACACATTATACTCTTTCCACTGCACATGCTGTCTAGAGGATTTCATTATTTACCTTGGAACTTTCAACAAACATTTAAAGGGGTCACACTCTGTCTGACATCACTATTGTGGGACTAGAACACAAAACATGTAGGACAGAGACAGTTTGAATCACCCACATTAACTGAGTTTTCTGTCTATCTAGAGCTTTGTAACGAACCATTCCAAAATTTAGTGGCAATAGTTACTATTTTCCAGAAGTAAATATCATTAATGGAAGAAGAGGAAATAGAATAATAGTGGAAAAATTCTAATCAGGTGGAACATGAAGATGATGGTAAAAAAGATAAATACAGATTGATGCATCAAAAATTGTTTGCGCCTTCTCTCTCTCTCTCTCCCTCTCCTCTCTCTCTCTCTCTCTCTCTCTCTCTCTCTCTCTCTGTCATGATACAATTATTTTTATTTCTTCCTTTTTTGTTTGTGGTCCTGGGGATTGAACCCAGGGGTATTCTGCCTCTGAGCTACACCCCCAGTCCTATTTTTATTCTTTATTTTGAGACAGGGTCTCACTAAGTTGTGGAGGGCCTCACTAAGCAGCTGAGGCTGGCCACAAACATGCGATCCTCCTGTCTCAGCCTCCCAAATACTGGGATTACAAGCGTCTGCCACCATGCCCAGCACTCCACAAAGATAGAGAGGTTAAATATTGTCTATGATGAATTATAAATTAAATTGCTGACACCTATTCTGATCCTAATATATTTTCACAAAACAGCAGGTAAAGGGTCAGACTGTATTGTAGACGGAGCACAAGAGTTACGGAGACGTGGTTGGAAGTTCTGGACACCACCACCATATCCTGTCCAAAGGTGTTTCAGTTGCTTCATCACCTGAGCACAGGATGTGAGCCACCTGGGTTTACATTTAATAACTGTGTGTAGCTGGCGATGTTACTAATCTTTAAGTATCTATTCAGCATGATGATGATCATGTTCATCTTCACTAGGGAAATTTACTATTCTTTCTGACCCCAAGTAATTATGAAACATATTATTCTATGCATAACTGATTGCCATGGTATATACTTGTAATCCCAGCTACTCAGGAGGCTGAAGCAGGAGGATTACAAGTTAGAGGCCAACCTGAGCAACTTGGTGAGACTAAGTTGCTTTGAAAATAAAAAGGGCTAGGGATGTAGCTGTGAGGTAGAGCACTTGCCTAGCATGTATGAGGCCATGGGTTCAATCTCCAGTACTTGAAAAAATTACATGTATATAATTTTTATTATATTATAAAATATATATTATCAATAAAGAGAACACGGAAATGAAATTCTTGCTAATTAAGAATTTAAGTAAGCCGGGCATGATGGTGCATGCCTGCAATACCAATACTTGGCAGGCTGAGACAGGAGGATTCCAGGTTCGAAGCTAGCTTCAGCAATTTAGTGAGACTCTCTGCAACCTAGGGAGCCTCTGTTTCAAAATAAAATTGGGCTAGGGGTATAACTCGGAGATAGAATGCCCTTGAGTTCAATTCCCAGACTACACACACAGATAAAAGGAGAGTTTAAGAGCTGTGTGCATGTATGTTAACACCAAACTGATACTCATTGTGATGTGAGACTACAATGCACCAATAAAAACATATTAAAAAAGAAAAAGAAAAAAAATAAATAAAAGTTTAAAAACAACAAAAAAGGAGAGTTTAAGTATAAATTATAGCTTCCAGGGCATATTTTAAAGTATGCACACACACACATGGGTTTTTATATCACATATTAATAATTTGTATGCCATTTATTTGATATTATTACCATTTTTGAGCATCCATGTGTATCAGACACTGAGTCAAACCTATGTCTACAGAGATCTCAATATTTCTACACACCTCAGAAGTAAGGAAACTGAGCCTCAGAAAAATTAGGTATTTACCCACGGCCACAGAGCTGGTAGGTGACTGAGCTGGCATTGGAATCCAGGTTTTCAGTTGCTTTGCTCTGGACCTTCCCCACTGTGTGGTTTACTGATCTCTAGATCGCAATCCTTCTTTGGTTTCAAAGAAAGTATAACATTGCTGTTTTCTGATTAACAGTAGAGATTTTAGTATTCCATATACCTATATCTTTCTGCATTTATAAGAAATAGATTTTCTGAAAACAATTTTTCTAGGAATTTAAATTAAAATATGGTAATCGCAATATGAAAAATATAAAGTATTAACTAAAACAACTAACTCCTCCCAATGAAAGCTATTCTGATACAAAACAAGATTATGGTATTAATAATTATTGGGCATTTTGAAAGGTGATTACTATTCTCTGCAAATAAAATTATCTTCCATCATGACATTAAACTTAACCATTTCTGGGCCAATATGGACCCAAAGAGAGTGAATTTCATTCATCCAAATAATTGGTTTAGCCTTAGAAAGTAAGGGCTTATTAATGATCTAATAAGGTTATTAATATCTAATTATTTTAATATTTCTACTAGAAATTTATTAGATACTTTCAGAAATTATTATGGGGTATTTAAAAGAATCAAATAAATGATATCATTAAAGTAAGGTATTATACATTAAGTAAAATATATGTGTAAACATATAAAATATTTAAAGAAGTTTAAGTTTTACTTGTTTTGCGCTTGATACATCATATATGATAAGACCTAATAAATAGATTTGTGTGCATAAAAGGCAGGGTAGAGTATTCCTATTAAGGTAATAAATTTTCCATGAATAATGAGTTGGTTTGATCAAAATTTGATTTAAAAATCTCACTGTGATTTTGGCAAATTTAACATACTGTCTAATAAAATATATTTATCTGAATTTACTGTGATTTTGGAAAAATTAATATATTCCTTAATAAATTATGCTATATTAGTCTGAATTTCCTTTTGGTAAAGGCTGTCTTTTATTTTTTGTTTTTGGTGGTACTGGGAATTGAACACAGGGGCATTCTACCTCTGAGCTACACCCTCAGCCCTTTTTTAATAAATATTTTTGAAACAGGACCTTCCTAAGTTGTTGAGGGTCTCACTAAATTGTCCAGGCTTGACTAAAAACTAGGATCCTCCAAAGTACTAGGATTACTGTCATGCAACCCCACACTCGGCTGGGAAAGGCTCTCTTAAAGTATATGAAGTTTACCTCTATGCAACTCCAAACATTTGGTACAAGATAATTTTCTTAAGAAAAGTCACCCTTGAAAAATTTGTGAAGATCTCTAATAATTCATTAATTTGTAGCCAAAAATTTATTTAACACACAATTAAATAAAATGTGTTAGACTGGGGTGGGGGAAGTAAACTCACTACCAGAACCCATGGGTGATGAGTGAGGATTTTTTTTTCAATATTTTCCAGGTTCTTTTTAAAATATTATAAAACAAAGAGTTATTTGCTTTTTTAATATCAATGTTAGATAACATTAAGTCTTTACAAATACAAATCTCTGGCAACATGAACACATTCAACACTAAAATATTAAGTCAAGAAATATATGACACAGTTATGATGAAAGGTGAAAAGATTTGTTTTTATAAATTTAAACCCTTAAGTGTGGAATAAAAAATATAAATATTAAGAGAGTCATACCTAATGTTTATATTATTTCTGAATTTAGCAATAAATACAAAAAATGTGTTTACTTCAGTAAATTCAACAGTGTCTACCATTAATTCCCAGTCATTCATTTATATTAGCCACAGCAAAATGCTAGTGTCCAGTATGGTTTTTATTACTATTTGCTAAAATACAGGAAGGTAAGGTAAAAACCTGGCTCCAAAATGATATGTACTGCATTAAAATAATTTGAAATGACTTACCATTCATAATTTTCCCATTACTTAGATTTCATTTGCTACTGCCTGAATTAAAATTGAATATCATATCTAAAATATTTTAAATAAGATTATACTTTAAGTATATAATAGATGAAAATGTTCTACACATGTTTATATTTATAACTAAATGAAAGTAAAATGTCATTTTTAAAAGAAGTAAAAATAAAACAACCAAGTGTCAATTATGGTATGTTAATGCACTTGCAATTAAAATGCTATAATACTTTGAGAAATTTTCACTTGATTTTTGTCAGGCAAAACATCTTTAAGACAATTTATGACAACCTTAAAAATTCTTCTCTAATTTGCTTCCTTATTTTTCATCTCAAGTATCAAAATACAGAGAGAAAGTTGTATTTCCATCATTCTTAATAAATCATGTTTTATTATAACATGAATTATAATAAATCCATTATAACATGAATAATGGATGAAAAGCTATTTACCTGCATGGAAATCTATTCCCACAGCAAATGAAGTCCCTGATATCGGCATCAGAGCATCCGTTTTGTCACTTGGTTCAAGAGGTATTCCCCTGATTCCTTCATGAACAGAATACATGAGGAATGATTCTATACCTATTAGGGGGAAAACGAGTTGGAAATAAGAATTTAAAAATTAAATCCATTAGCATTATATTTCAAATCTTCCTTTACATTAATAAAGGTATTTCTTAGCCTTCTAATTTTTATTTACATTACCCTTCCTGACTCGTTGAAAGTCAAGGAATTCATGGCTCTTCTCTTGGGTATACATCACAATCTCCTAGAAGGAGATTCCTGGGATCCATCCCAGGGGCCCGATAATGTGAAATTCTAAAACGTTCACAGTTGATGATGATGCCACTGATGTAGAAATATCAGTTCTGTAAGTACTGACACAGATAATTCCTAGAAGATCTACCTGAAAATCAATTTAGTTCTCTCTTCTATAAAACCCAAGCATCTCTGTTTATATATGATAATAAACTTTGATTTTAGATGGCTGTGTTACTATACCTTACTCTTCCAGAATTAAAAGAATGTCCTGAAATAAGCATATAAGTTGTAAACTTATCAGAAGTCCACATGTTAATGCTTATGGAGAAAAATAATGATATCCCCAATGTTTCAAATACATTAAAATTCTACATATATGAAGTGAAGCAATATACCATTGTCCTAATAACAAGTTAATATTTTTTATAAGTCTTAACTGACTTTGGTTGCCTAAAATCTGCATGACATATGATGGAGGAAGTAAATGTACCAAAGCTAAGGTTTTTCATGGACTTATACCTTGACATGACTTGCGGTTCTTTTGGAGATAATATCCCACTGTACACATGCAAGTCCTTGTAGTTTCAGATGTTGGTAAACAAAGCTGAGAGCATCCACCATTATTCAGGTGACAGGAGTTGCTGCCTGCATAGAAGGAAAACAAAACAAATAAAAATAAATTAAAGAAAAATCATTTTTTCAGTATCAATAATGTAAACAAATATTTAAGTTATTAATTCCTGAATGTAGCTGTTTCATGTTGGTATCACATTTCATTCTCTCAAATAATTCGAAGTAGCAAATTTCAGTTGAATTTTGCCCTTCAAAAAGAAGTATACAGAGATAAATGAAAAAATTCATAGCTACAGAAAAGTAAAAAGGAATTGATTTGTCATGAATACCATCATAGACGTTAGAAACATTTTAAGGTAATGGTAATCAAGAAATGTTCTTTTTTGACTTTTGAATTTAACTTCATCTCCACAGTTATTTCCTTTGCAAGAATTTTATCTGACTATGTCACATAAATAGCTATTAAATTATATCAATAATTGAGCTCAAAGATTATGCTATTAAAAGAAAGAAGGTGTGTATGTATGTATGCATACATTTATAGGAAAAACATATCTCATCCCTAGGAAGATAATTCTCCCAAACTATATTTAAAAACACACCCATATGAGTCATGCAATTAATTGGCATATCAATTCTCCTTATTTCTGCATAGTAGCAATGACAAATATTAGTCAGGTAACCACAGGTAGGCATTTTATAAAGATGTTCCTTTGAATTTACTAGGCCCAATATGCTAATTAAAGCTGGTAGCATAAAGTTAATTAATTTACAATCTTACCCAGCAAGTTCATTAAATATCCCATTTTTATAACATTTTTATTATTCTAGGACATGCAGTGCCATTTACTGCATGCTCAATCTCTGATACGAAGTGCAATAAATCCAGCGAGAATTATAAAGCATGATGAAAGCCATATATCAACAGTGCTCTATGGGAAATTCAAAATACCAATGCAGTTCATTATTTTTCATCTCCTGAATTCAAGACAGTCTTATGGGATTTAATTGTTCAATCAAACCTGTCACGAGCTCTGTCGTTTTTGAAGTGTGATGCTCTCAACTTGGGAGATTCCTCATCAGGAGAGATACCAATTTCTGGCTGATTTTTTTTGTAGCAAGTTCAGCCAATGCTGAACTCTAGCATAAGTAACCTGAACTTTTCAAATTACATCTTTCTCCTATTTAAACTAATGAAGACTAATTGATTCATTCCCCTTTTTCCCAAGCTGACTAATCAAGATGATATTCCAAGTCTTTGATATTTTTAATAATGAGACAATTATGTTTTGAAGTGTACAATAATTCTATATTCATACTATACATATTTCATTTTATAAAAAGCATGTGGATGTATATTGACATAAATCAAATCTATAGAGATATAGATTTTGATGCATATTTATTTTAGCTACCACTAAAGACTGAAAGACTGGGAAGAGATTGGCAGGTGGTGCTTAACTATAAAGTTTGAAGAAACACCACATGGAGAGGAGAAATGAGGGAACTGATGTAAAGAAAAACAGGTCACGGAAGAGAAAGCATTCTTAAAATTAGGATAAAATGAGGGGCTATATTCCTTTCACAATATAAAAGTACATGAAAAAGAATAAAAAGGAACTAGGCGTGGGGCACACGCCTGTGATCCCAGGACTTGGAGGCTGAGACAGGAGGATCTCAGATTGGAGATTGGTCCACAGATATTTATCAAGACCCTGTTTCAAAATAAAATATAAGCCGGGTATGGTGGTGCACGCTTGTAATCCCAGTACTTGGGAGGCTGAGACCTAAGGATCTGGGTTCACAGCCAGCCTCAGCTAATTAATGAGGCCCTCCGCAAGTTAGTGAGACCCTGTTTCAAAATAAAGAATAAAAATAGGGCTGG
>PVJS01037994.1:0-19632 GCA_004027185.1 Glis glis
AGAGAGAGAGAGAGAGAGAGAGAGAGCTGAGGCTGGCCGCGAACCTGGATCCTCCGGTCTTTGCCTCCCAAAGTACTGGGATTACAAGCGTGCGCCACCACGCCCAGCCCATTTCCTCTTTAAAGTTCTGGAACACTCAGAGTGCCTTTGAAATTCAGACTCCCAGGTCCTTCTTTCAGAGATCCTAACTCTAATATATCTGAGGGTACCTGGCCTGGGAATCTGCATTTTAAACTTGTATCCCAAGAGGTTCTGTAGAAGATATTTTCAAGATTAAAGAGCAAAAATTAATGCACTACTATAGAAGTCAAAATTCATGTTATTATTCTTTCAGGTATTATGTTAAACAATCTAAATTTGCATATATAGTACATATGTGTCAGGAATTTACCTAATTTATAATCTGCATCTAACCAAGTTTAAAAACATATTCTTTTACTTTCCCTTTTGATTTCCATCTGTGAACTAACTTCAGTTTTACATTATTTATTTTACCTTAAACTTCTACTTTAATGGCACTTTTTTGATTAACATATAGTTCACTGCTGTAGTTTCAACAATTATGCAAAAACGCCTATAGGTTTAATAGTTTTTTTTCATTACTTCTACTTTTTAAAGACTTTTAAAGCTATAAAATATAGCATGCATTCATAAAAATGCATAAAACCATGAACTAATAAATTAAGAACCATTAACCAGGTCAATAGAGTATTTCTGGCACCCCTAAAATCTGCCAAAGTGTCCCTTGACAATCATAACTTTCTCTGTTCCTCATAAACAAAACCACTCCTTGATTTGTACAGTAATCATTTTCTTGATTTACTTTTCAGTTTTTCTATCTTAGTATGCATTACACAATAGAGTTCATTTTGTTTTGCCCGTGTTGGGATTTTTATGAATGAAATTATACAGTATTCATTATTCTGTGCCTGGCTTATTTTGTTAGACATTATATCTTTAAGATTCGTCTTTCTTTTTGTGGTATGTAGTTTCAACTCACACATAGAACCCACAATTTATTAATTATACCATTGGATATTTGAGTTATTTCTGTTTTGGGGACCACTAGCGCTGCTCTACACACACTTATGCATGTCTACCAGTGCACAGGCAAATTCTGACATCAATTCTCTGAAGCTCTCTGAGTGTCCTACAATTCAATTCAATTTTGACACTAACTGCCCAGAGCTAGTTCAGACCCCACAAGGTAAGGACAGATTTCTTCATAAGACTGCTCCCGCCTCAGACATCAGCCACAAATCCTGGGGGCCACCCACACTTCCCTGGCCAGCACCAGACTTCAAAGTGCTCCGTCTTTATCCTTACTGTGGGCGACTCCTGTACACTTCTGAGGCTAAGCACCTGGACTCGGCTCAGACCCCACGTGGAGCTCCGTCCTTCACAAGTTAGCTCACTGAAGAGGTCACTGCTAGACTTAGGGTCACCTGCACTCTGGCTGCCTGTACATTCGGGGTTCTCACGACCCCCTCAGGTGTGATGGTTCACTAGACCAACTCACAACACTCAGTGTCCTCTACTCGTGACTATAGCTCTGCAGACCAGGAACAGCCAGATGCAGGAGGGCACAGGCAGGATGGGGTGGGAGGGCAGCGCAGAATTCCATGGCTTCTTAGGAGTCTGGGACATTGTCCTCTAGCACATCAATCTGAAAACTCCAGAAAGCTGCCCTGAGCCTCCCATCAGGGTAGAACTGGGCACGATTGGTTTATTACATGGGCACGATTGGTTTAACCATTTAGCACATGGTTGAACTTATTATCTTTTGCTTCGAGGTCAGGAGGCTGACAATTTTAACCCTCTAATAATGTGCTTGGTCTTTCCTTTTCTTTTTTTTTATTCTTTTCTTTTTTCTTTTTTTGGTACTGGAGGTTGGACCCAGGGGCAGGCTACCTCTGAGCTACAACCTCAGCCCCTTTTTAAATTTCGAAACAGGGTCTCACTAAGTTGCTGAGGGACCTCATTAAGTTGCCGAGGCTGGCCTTAAACCTGCGATCCTCCTGTATTGGCCTCCCAAATACTGGGATTACAGGTGTGTGCCACCACACCCGGCTTGTGCTTGGTCTTTCTGCTGACCAGCTCCTATCCTGAAGTTATCCAGGGGCCCACCACAAATCACCCATCAGCATAACACAAATATTTTTCCCACTCAGGTAATGAAAGGATTTTTGAAGCTCTATGCCAGGAACCAGGGAAAAAGGCAAGATATTTTATACTATACCATAACAGATAAGTAATGTTTTGGTGGGATGTACCTAAGATTGGATCTGCTGGATTATAGTAAATGCATACACTCAAATCTGCTAGAGAATGCCAAACTATCTTAAAAGTGGTGATTTTAATTTATACCCTCACTAGCAAAATACTGAGAGCTCAAAGTGTCGTATGTCTTTATAGACACTTGGCATTATCAAGGTTTTTAATTTTGTCAACTGATAGGTGCATATCTACCTTTGATATGATAAGATAGGTGGTATCTTACCTTTTCCTTTTAATTACTTCCCTTCATTCTTGGGAGTTTCCACTGGATATGGAATTTTAAATCAGCATCTATTTTTCCCTTATCTACACTGAAACATCCTTCTACTACCTTCTAGCTTCATTGCTGTTGTTAAGAAATTTTATTTTTATTTTCTACCTTTTATTTTTTGTGGCACTGGTACTTGATGCCTCTGAGCTACACCCCTAGCCCTTTTTATCTTAATTTTATTTGGAAACAGGGTCTCACTAAGTTGCCGAGGGCTTCATGAAGTTGCTGAGGCTGGCCTTGAACCTGTGATCTACCTGTCTCAGCCTCCCTAGTACTGGGATTACAGGCATGTACCTCTATGCCCAGCTCAGTTTCTCTTTTAAAGATCTTTCTATAAAAGAGCATTTACAAAGTAGTGTGTGTGCACGCATGCATGTGTGTGTGCGCCAGCACACATAAAGTTATCTGGTGTTTCTTGAGATTTTTAAAAATTTGTTTTCTCCAATTACAGGATGGTATGTTTAGATGTGGGCTTCTTTTCATTTACCCTAGTAGAGAGCTTTGGTCTTAAATACCTGGACTAGCCTCTTTCTTTGGTTCAGGAAAATTCTCCGTCTATCCTTTCCAATATCATTTGTGCCGTATTGCCTTTCTCTCTGCTGAGTGTCGGATCAAGCACGGGTTATGCTATCTCTCTCTATTTTTCTGTCTGTTATCATTTCTCTTATGTTTCCTACCTGATTATTTCATCTGTGCTGAATTCGGGCTGTGTCTTATGACTTACACACATTTTTTCTAGTTCCTAAACATACCCTTTTCACGCCTAACGTTGGTCATCTAACTTTTCAGTTCTACAACTTCATTTGGTTCTTTTTCAAGTATGCAATGTCAGTTTTTCCTGTTCTCTGCAGATCTTTTTGAATTTTAGAAATGTCTTTTGAACAGAGCCGTCATTTCATCCTCGGTGTCTGCTAACGCCAGGATAAGATGCTTTGGGGGTCATTGCCTGATGTCCAGGTTTTTTTTTCCTGGGCTCTATTTCTGTAGGTGTCTCATTTATTTGACCGTGCTCTTCTCAATGTAAATAAAAATATTTACTTGTGGGAATGATTTGACATATATCCAGTGTGTTTGCGCTTATGTTACCCAGGGTCCTGGGGTGGGGTGGGGGCTGCTGGTCTAGGATCATCTTAGTCCCCATTCAAGGCTTGCGGTTCCCTGAATGTGCAGTAATGCAAGCCCAGGTAGCAAGACTGATGATGTGAGAGTTTATTGACTCCTGACTCACCTTTATCCTAAGGATGTCACTCACTAGGGTCTCATCTTATTGTGGAGAGAGGTTTATATTAGATTCCTCATCTTGTGCAAGTTCTAGGTATTGATTATTATTTTCTTGACCTTTGAGATCAGATAAAAGAAAATTCAGGGCTGGGGCTGTAGCTAGGTGGTGGAGTGATCACATCTTTCATGATCATGTAACTTTCATGATTTCACTAGAAATCATTTTGGATTTCTAGTTAACTTTAGTTTTGACTTCACATCTTTAAAATTATTTTTCTTTCCTCCCTTCCTCTTTCCCTTTTTCTTCTCTTCCTCTTTCTTAGATTAAATAATGTTTTATGTCACTTTTTAGCTGTTTCTGGAATGCATCTGTCTGTTATTACTGGAAACAGGAAGTATGTTATTTCTTGAATACTTTTTATTTTGCTAAAGAGTCTAGAATAAGCTTTTTTAAAAAAAGAAATAATAGGTGAGCAGTGAATGTTTTAGATCTTTGCAGATTCAAAACATCCTTGCTTTATCTTTACATCTGATTGATAATTTGGTTGGGTATAGTATTCTAGGTTTGAAATTATTTTACCTTACCACTCGTAGGCCTGGTGGAATTTTCGGGCCCGAATTCTCTTTGAATTGCTCTTCTTCTCTAAGTTACCCCCTCTAAATGGGGGGTCTTATTAGGGTCAAGATATCTTTGTGGTGTATGTGGAGAGGGAGAGGAAGGCTGCTGCCCATGCAGTAGTCCATGCTGCTGATCAAGTAAGGAAATGTTCATATTCGTGATGGAGAATATTATATTTCATTCCTTGGTGGGCTGGCTGGCCTTGCCTGTCGAGGAGGTCTGGAGTTATTCTAGCTGTCCTCTGCTTCTTTATGCAGATCCTCCACTTTGGAGAGCAGATCTGGGGATTTTATCCCCATGGTGAATGCCGAAGCACCAAACAACTGTGCATTATCAGGGGCGGGAAAGAATGGTGACAGGTCAGCTGTTCTGCGAAATACTTTAGTCAATTAATTTGGATGCCCTTATTTCTTTTTCTGGCTGGAACACAGTGTTCAGAACCAGAGGTCCCTGCCTACCTCCTAGCCTTAAGCTAGTGAAAATGATAGGTTCTGGGGACCCCCCCCCACCTCCCAGGAAGTATTATTCATTATTAAAGTCATATTAAATGTCAATAAGATGCCACATTATAAAAATTGCATACATTGCAATCTCAATGCAAACTGAGAAATGGAGCCCTAGTCATTAATAAGTAATTCAAATGACCCCAAAACGCAACTGAATTTTTAAAATGTCTTTATACATCCAGCCAAGATATTAAAATAGTTAACAAGAAAAAGTGTGACTTCAGAGGTCTGGTATGGATGTTTAGAAGAGGCCACTGCCTGGGCAGCTCTATCATGGGCACATCAGGCATTTGGCGTCAGGGGCTCTTGCCACCTCCGGTGACTCGGACTTAACCACACGGGCCCTCGCATTTCTTCTACATCTTCTGTTGGCGTACAGCAGGGGACACAGTTGTTGAATTTGTCCTTTAGCATCTCCTGTGTAAAAACAAATGGATTTTATAAATATCTGGCAGGAGGATGGCCTCTAGTTCCGTCCAAAAAACCTGAGGAGCTTCCTTCAAAGTTGCCGAAAGACATGGATTGAAGCGTCAGAGCTGGCTCTGCACCTGATGACCAGGCCAGGCCCGTGAGCTCATTGCCCAGGCGGATGTCTGCACCCAGAGGCTCCAGGTCCTGTGCACACTTGGGTTTTAATGCCCATTTAGGTAAAGGAAAAATGATTTGGGAGGTGAAGAGGTAGGACCGGAGCACCTGCATGAACACCCCTGAGAGCAGATCTAACTACATAAACACAAGCACCCCTAGAGACGGAATCGCCAGACCCACACTGCACAGCCGTTTCAGCGTGGATTTATACTGTCCGCACGATGTGATCACTCCCAAGCAAAGACTTTGGAATAAATAAAACAGGTGCCTTCTTGTGACACTTTGGTGTCTTGAAAGTGCGTTTTCCATCTCAGGGTTTGTTGACTGGATATGCCAGGTCTTGCGTTCTATATCTGACATTCTTAAAGAGATATTCAGTTTAAGGATGGTGGCATACTATTGATATTTTCCTTCTCTTCTTAGGGTTGAAGTAAAAGCAAAAAGGGGAATAAAAATTGAGATACAAACTCTATATTTGGAAAAATTAGGAGACAATGAAAATGTCAAATTATGAAATACGTGGCTTCTAAAGGGAGATAAAATCAGGCTGGGTGAGTCCCAGAGGAGCCAAGGAGACTGTCAGAAAATGCACCTCTATAGCTGGGCGTGGTGGCGCATTGTAATCCCAGTACTTGAGAGGCTGAGACCCGAGGATCTGGGTTCGCAGCCAGCCTCAGCTACTTAGTGAGGCCCTCCGCAACTAAGTGAGACCCTGTTTCAAAATAAAGAATACAAAATAGGGCTGGGGGTGGAGCTCGGAGGTAGAATGCCCCTGGGTTCCATACCCAGTGCAGCAAAAAAAAAAAAAAAGAAAAAAAAAGAAAAGAAAATGCACCTCTACAGTGAAGGTAACATACTGGAGTAGTTTATAACACAACTCTGAGAAAAAACCAAACCTGCGTGGCAGAATACTTAGAAATTTAATAATAGTGTTAGGTCTCCATCGTACCTTGTGGGATACTTGTAAAGCCGTACCCAGGAAAAATATTAATAATCTCAAAATATATATTAAGAAATGAGAAAGGATGAAAACAAATATATTAATCATATGTTCCAAGAGGTTATTTAAAAACTCAATCAAATGTCCTACGGAGAGCAGAATGAAGGAATTAAGAAGGATAAAAGCAAAAATTAATGACTTAGAAGACAGGGAAATGAGAAATAATTATTAATAAGTCAATGAAAACCTGTCCCTTTGAAAAATTAATAAAACAGAAAAACTAATAGCTAATCTATATTAGCCAGTGTTCCATTAGAGAAATGTAATGGCTTATGTAATTATGGGACTGCCTGGGCCAGCCTGAAATCCATGGGGGCAGGCCAGCAGAGGGCAGGCTGGGACTCAGCCCAAGCATAGCTGCAGAGCATGGTGGAGTTTCTTCTTCTAAAGGGATCTGCCTGGTTCCTTTTTTTTTTTTTTTTTTGCGGTACTGGGGATTGAACCCAGGGGCGTTCTACCTCTGAGTTACATCCCCGGCCCTATTTTTTAACCTGTATTTTGAAACCGGGTCTCACGAAGTTGTGGAGGGCCTCACTAAGTAGCTGAGGCTGGCCACGAACCCGGATCCTCCGGTCTCTGCCTCCCAAGTACTGGGATTACAAGTGTGCGCCACCACGCCTGGCCTGTCTGGTTCTTAAAGATGTTCAACAGATTGAATCACACCCACTCAGGTTATTTAGCCACATCTGCAAGATATGTTCACAGCAATACCTAGGTTAGTATTTGATTGGGACCATAGTGGACTGTACTCTAATGTAGTGGAGAAAGCAGGAAGGTAGCCCAGATTCCTCACCTAATAAAAAATGATAAAGAAAATAACAAATTAGAAGATCGTTAGCCAGGAGTGGTGGTGCACACCTGTAATTCCAGTACTTGGGAGGCTGAGACAAGAAGTTTGCAGGTTCAAGGACAGCCTCAGTAACTTAGACTCTCAGTATCATAGTGAGACTCTGTTTCAAAACAAAAAATAAAATAGGCTGGGTGTGGTGGCACACGCTTGTAATCCCAGTACTTTGGGAGGCGGAAACCGGAGGATCCCTGGTTCACGGCCAGCCTCAGCTCTCTCTCTCTCTCTCTCTCTCTCTCCCTGTCTCTCTCTCTCTCTCTCTCTCTCTCTACTTAGTGAGGCCCTCTGCAACTTCGTGAGACCGGGTTTCAAAATAAAGTATAAAAAATAGGTCCGGGGGTGTAGCACGGAGGTAGAACACTCCTGGGTTCAATCCCCAGTACTGCAAAATAAATAAATAAATAAATAAATAAATAGGACTAGGGTGTAGCTCAGAGCTAGAATGTCCCTGGGTTCCATCCCCAATACAAAAAAAAAAAATGCATTAGAAGAATTACAATGGGTGAATTTTCAACTTCATCCAAATAGTCTGAAAGACATTGAACAAATAGCTAGTTTTCTAGGAATGAACACATCTTCAAAACTGATTCCAGAAAAAGTAGGAAAACGAGAACCCCGATTTCCATCGAAGGCATACCAATGCTTTTCCAGGTGCTATTTCTTCAAAGCATCATATCATTAAAGAACCGATAATAATTTAGTGGCCTTTCAAATGCTTCTGCGGAATTGCCGTACGTTGGAATTTTCCGTGATGATACATGTATGCTAACTATTGTGACCAGTGGTACCGCGCCCAGGTCCAGAAGCTCATCCCACAGAGAAACCGATGTCCAGAGACAAGCTCCGGGGAGAAAGAGGGGCTTTATCAAGTTGTCCAAGAGTGGAGAAGAGGGAACATCTTAATTCCAGGGAGTTGGGATTGCAGATATAGGATAGAAATAATGAAGGAAGAAAATAGGCTAAGAACGGGGAGGGCTATTCATGTCTTTTCTGAGAACAGGAGAAGATCTTCCGGGGACTCAGGTACCACCTCTTTTCACTCCTTTCCAGTCTGGTGTTTCCAGTCAAGGCGGCTGGGAGGTGTCTTTGGCTTTGAAGGGGGACAAGAGAGGCGAGGCTAGTCTAGGTCAAGTTAACCCTGCGTTATAGATCCAGACAAAACATTTCGCAAATGTTCAACATGTCTACAGGCAGAGCTGAGTAGAATCTGATCCAAAGGTTAAGGCAGCAAAGGAGACAGGCACAATACAAAGACAAGAGATGCTAAGCCTTTCCATTCCACTTGGGTCGCCCATTGGATATCTGCAGGCCCAGTGAGGATGCCGTGTTTACAGCAAAAGCAGCCTTCAAGTCCCTGAAGAGTAACCTAGGTAACCGTTATCCTCGTAACCCACACATCAGAGGTGCGATCAGCAGCGAAGCAAGTGGGGGACTAATAATGCGTTGCCTAGCTGGGTTATCTCCAAAATTAGTGAGTTTTCAGTCAACGGAGAGCAAGAGAAGCTAGAGGGTTGGTTTAGGTTTTTCCTTAGTAACAGTCAGGCACATGGCTACTGGAAACTTAAATGAGCTTATTCTGCTAAGGGACTGAATTTCAATTAATTTAAATTTAAATAGCCTCCTGTTGTCCTTGGCTACTGTATTGGATAGTGCTGTTCTAGGTTATATAAAAGAAGGAGCGCGGCTGGGTGTGGCGGTGCATGCCTATAATCCCAGTACTTGGGAAGCTGAAATAGGAAGCTGGTAGGATTGAAGCCAGCTTCAGCAACTTAGTGAGGCTTGCAACAACTTAGGGAGACCCTGTTTCAAAACTAAAAATAAAAAGGTCTGGGGGTGTAGCTGGGAGGTAGAATACCCTTGGGTTCAATCCCCAGTAAAACACACACACACACACACACACACGGAGCGCATCCCAATTCTTTTATGAAGTAAGCATAAATTTGATAAGCTAATAAAGACTGAGCATAAAAAATCCCACAAATCAATATCATTTATAAAAATTTATGTGAGCACCCTAAATAAATTTAGCAAACAGAAACTAGTAGCACTTTAAAAGTATGACATATAAAGACCCTGGTGGGTTTATTCTAGGTATTAAAAATGGTTTAGCATGCATGAGGCCCTGGGTCTGATCCCCAGCAACATACACACACACACACACACACACACACCCTAAAAATAGCTCAGAAAGAAGAGATTTGTGGGTATAATTTATTATATTAAGAGATTGTCTTAGTCAGTGGAGGTTTTATAGCAGAATGGCATAGACCTAAAAAACAAACGCTTATCCCTTACAGTTCTGAAGAGTGGACATGCAGGATCAGGGTGCCAGCAGGACTGGGTTCTGCGGAGGGTCCTCTCCCGGGTTTACAGATGACCACCTTCTCACTGCATTCTCAGGTGGTGGCAGCGAGAGGGCCACCTCTTCCTCCTCGTATAAGGATGCTAATCTCATCATGAGGTCTCCACTTTCATGACCTAGTTGCTCCCCCAAACCCCATCTCTCATGCCCTCTGTGTTAGGGTTCCCAGAGGAACAGAAGGGATTTATTGATGGGCTCCCACATTCCGGAGGCTGAGGAGTCTCTGATAACTGTCTGCAAGCTGGAGAGCCTGGCAAGTTGGAGACAGCTCAGTCTGGGAAGTCAGAAGTCTCAGGATGCCAGTCCAGTGTCGGGCCGCAGCACAAGAACCCCACCCACCCCGCCCCAGGGTGCTGCTGCAAGCCTGAGTCAAAAACCAAAGAGTCTCATGTCTGATGTCCGAGGGTGGCAGCAGCAGAAAATGCACCCGGTGAGGAAGGAAGGTGGAGAGAGAGAAAGAAGGGTACCCTTCTTTTGCTTTTCTGTTCCATTTGGGCCCCAGTCTATTGGATGATGCTGCTGATATCAGGGTGGGCCTTCCATTCAGTTCGCTGACCCACACACCAATCTTCTCTGGAAACATCTTTACAAACATCCCAGAAGGGTGCTTTACCAATTCTCTAGGGATGCCTCCATCTGGTCAAGTTGACACTCCAAATTAACCATCACAATGTCTTTTTGGGGGGAAAGCGTTTTTTTTTTGCGGTACTGGTGATTGAGCCCAGGAGCATTCTACCTCCGAGCTACACCCCCAGCCTGAATTTTTATTCTTTATTTTGAAACAGGGTCTAAGTTGCAGAGGGCCTCACTAAGTAGCTGAGGCTGGCTGCGAACGTGGATCCTCTGGTCTCAGCCTCCCAAGTACTGGGATTATAAGCATGCGCTATCATGCCCGGCTGGGAAAGGGTTTTAATACATGATTTTTTTGTGTGTGATACTGAGGATTGAACCCAGAGACATTCTGTCTCTGAGCTCCAGCCCTATTTTTTTTTTTTTGGAAACAGGATCTCACTAAGTTGCTGTGAGAGTCTTGCTAAGTTGATCTCAAACCTGAGATCCTCCTGTCTCAGCCTCCCAAGTACTGGGATTACAGCCATGCGCCATCATACCTGGTTAATATAGGAATTTTTAGAGGACATAAACGTGTAGCTCCATAACTGAGATCAACAGCACAAACATGCCTGGGGGATTTTTATCCTCATAAACATTTTTGAACATTGTTCTAGAGATATCAGCCAACATAATTAAGAGAGAAAAAGAGAGAGCAAAGGGGGGAGGGAGAATTTGGATCTTTTTTCTTGAAAACCCAAAACATCAACTAAGAATTTATTCAATTGTTAAGAAAATATAGAAATGTGGCTGTTGCCCTCATGTATATGAATAATAAGCAGTTAGAGTATCATGTGATCATGGCCACAGCAAGAACAGGTAAATGTCATAGTAATACATGCATATCCATGTTCATAGAAGCACAATTCACAATAGCCAAATTATGGAACCAACCTAGGTGTCCATCAACAGATGAATGGATGACAAAATCATGGGCTATACACACAATGGAATTCTATTCAGCAATCAAGAAGAAAAAAAATAATATCATTTGCAGGAAAATGGATGGACCTGGAGAACATGATGCTAAGTGAGAGTAGCCAGTCACAGAAAGTGAAGGGTCACATGTTTTCTCTCATAGGCGGAAGCTAGGGAGTAATCCGGATACCAGAGAGACTTCAGATAATGGAGGAGAAACTTCGGTGGAGCCAGGGAGGTGGTCTAGGGGAAGGGGAGGAGGAAGAGGGAGGATCAATGAAGGAATCACTACCATCGACATTATGTACAGATGTGAGAATACCAATGTCAATCCCAATACCCTATTTGGGGGGAGGGGAAAGAGGAGGGAGTCAGGGGAAAAGTCCGCCAAGTGCTGTGTGATGTATCTCACCATCACTATGAACTACATTATGGTGTGAGACTACAATGCACCAATGAAAGTATATAAAAAAGAAATGTATAAGATCTAGTTGAAGAAAACATTACAGCCTCCTCAGGGGTGCCAAGGGAGGCTTAGATCAATGGAGACGGCTGTCGTAAATTAATCTATGAAATTAGTGTCGTTTTGTTATATCTGCAGCAGGACTTTAAAAAAAATTTTTTTTTGCAATAAGGCCAGCTGATTCTACAATTCATGTAGAAGAATGAAAAGAATGGTCAGGGAAGTTTCTACCATTAAATATAAAGCTATACTAATTAAAATAGGCTTATACTAGCACATAAATAGACCGATGTATCAGAATAGAAATTCTGGATATGGACCCAAATGCATATGGGAATTTGGGCTCTAATACAGACATCACTTCAAAACAGCAGTTAAAAGGAAGAGCAGGAAAGAATCGGGTAGCCACCTGGAAAAACCACAACAGCAAAACACGTGGCATTGCGCACTCTTCCTATCCTGGGACGAACGGTTTCCAAGAGATTGAAGATTTAGATGCAAAGGAAAAAAAGAGCTATAAAAAATGAGAAAAGCCAAGAGTCTTTACGGCTAATCCTGGTTGGGAGAGAGCCTACCTTCAGCTATTTTAAACATCCTTCATGACAGAGGCAAAGATGAAAGAGAAATGACTTAGGAGACACATCTACAAAGCATATTAGAAAGGACTGAGTTGTGTACTCTGTGAGTGGCTTTTGTAGACTGTTCGGGAACAGACCAGTAGCCCTTTAGGAACACAGGCAAAAGGTACGAATCCATAGTTCAGAGAAAAGGACATAGGAACAGCTCGTAAACGCAAGAAAAGATGTGCCACTTCCTTGTATAGTTGGAAAAATGCAAATGAAACTTCATGGCGGTGCTAATTTTCATGGATCAGACTGACAAAGATCAAAAAAGTTTGAAAACACAGTGGGCAGGCAAGAGGGTAGGGACAGGGCTGCTCATCTATTGCTGCAGGAGAGTAAATGGCGACACTCCCTGCGGCCACTGGGTTTGTGCTTAGCCGGATTTTGTGACTGCAATTTCTGGAGGACGGTTGGAGAGGAATCCAGAGTTCAGGATATAAAGAAGATAGGAGTTCTGTGACTATAGCTCATACCACCATGCTACTTTTATGCTAATATTGTCCCGGAATAGGAACTTTGTGCAACGGGGTAGCAAGTCTACTTGTACTCTTGGCTTTGAATTTCTTTGGTTCTCATGAAGGTCCTTCCTTCTCTTTCTTTCTTTCTTTCTTTCTTTCTTTCTTTCTTTCTTTCTTTCTTTCTCTCTCTCTCTCTCTCTCTCTTTCTTTCTTTCCCTCCCTCCCTCCCTCCCTCCCTCCCTCCCTTCCTTCCTTCCTTTTCCTTCCTTCCTTCCTTCCTTCCTTCCTTCCTTCCTTCCTTCCTTCCTCCCTCCCTCCCTCCCTCCCTCCCTCCCTCCCTCCCTCTCTCTCTCTCTTTCTTTCTTTCTTTCTTTCTTTCTAACAAATATTTAGTCTGTGCAACATCCTGTCCCAGGAACTCTTCCTCTGCAGGCCTGTCTTCTAATTCTCACCTCAGGCATAGCTACTTTTGCCCTCCATATTGTAGACACAATGACTGGCTCTCACACGCTGCCATATTGATTTTGCGATTCCGCCTAGGACCTGTGAACCAGGACACCTGGTTGGTATCCATCTTTCTTATCATCCTGTCCCCGTGGGACCCACCAGCTGGACTTACTGCATTTCCAGCGAAGTGACACAATGCAGTGACATCATGCCCAGGATGCGATGGGACATGTGCTGTTCCACCCTTGGGATGCTAATTTAAAAGCAGACATGAACATCCATCCACGTGCAAAGGCACGGAGGTGGAGATGCAGCAGTTAATGAAAGACAACTTCGTGGTTTTGATGGAGTGGGGTACCTGTCCAACTGGAGAACCATTGTCCAGGGAGCAGGAGCCTGGCACAGGAGTGTCCGCTCGGGGCAGGAAGGGACAGACCCGTTAGCAATGTGGCTCAGTGTGCCTTCTAGTACAGAATGCATTTAGTAAAGGGAAGCAGACCTGCCAGGGGGCACTGCAGAATTTGCCTGTGTAAAAAGGGTTGAAGTGCAACCGGGGAGACGAATCTGTGCTCGTTGTCCAAGAAGAAGCTGTGACAGTGTGGGCACGGTCGAGCTGACTCTAGCTGATGACTCACATCAGGGGAGAGAGATCTGCAGCAGGAAGAAACTCCCCCCAGATTCTGCAGAATGACCTTGGACAACCCCAAAGGTTTAATCGGGTGAGAGTGGTGACCTACGATGTCTAAATCAGGAGGAGCCAAGCTTCATGCTATTGGCCGGGCGTGGTGGTGCATGCCTGTAATTCTAGTACTTGGGAGGCTGAGACAGGAGGATTGCAGGTTCGAGGCCATCCTCAGCAACTTAGCAAGACCCTGTCTCAAAAGAAAAAATAAAAATAGGGCCGGGGGTGGGACTCAGAGGTAGAAGGCCCCTGGGTTCAATCTCTAGTACTAAAAAACAAAACAAAACAAAAAAGCACAATCTTACTGCCATGCAGAATAGAGAGAAATAGACAATGCATGGAGATTCTTTCCTTTGTCAAACAGCAAAAGAGGCACGCTCACGGGAGCAGGGCTCCTTTTAACACTTGTAATTAAATGGGTATTAATTATTCATAGGATGATACATTTATATGAATTGAAGAAAAGAAAAAAGTCTTTTTGTATGGATATGTATGTCCCCAAAGACTAAAAATTCAAGAACAATTTAAGGATTCCCTCTCTCTAGAAATTGAGGACGTGGCCCAAGGAGCTGCTTCGGCTCCAGGCAAAGAGGCCGTAGGACTGCAGAAGTCCCCGGCTATTCCCAATGGCAGGGTGGCTCCGACAGCCGTCCCCGGGTCCCTCCCTCTACACACTCTCTCCATTCTAGCCTTGGCTGCAGGGAATTGATAAGGAAACCAAAGATTCAGACTTCTACAAACGCACAGTGCTCAGCTTCTGTCACTCCATTCACACGAGCTCATATTTATTAAGTGTCTACCATGTGTCAATCACCACGGTGCTTTACACACATGAACTGCTTCTAAATAAGGTTTTAAAGTGGAAGGGTTACGTACACAGAGCAATGGACACAAATCAGAAGAGTGTAATGGGTGCACTATCAGAAAGTGAGCATCCTGGGTAACTACCGCTTAGGTCAAGAAGCACAGCAGAACCTTCTCAGAGCGCAGGAGCAATGACTGCCCACTCTTCTCTCTCTACTGACCATCACCCTCTTGACTTCTATCGGCACAGACTGGTTATGCTTATTTTTGAGCTCTGTATAAAACAGAATCAGTTGGCCTCGTCTCGGGTCTGGCTTCTTTTCCTCGGCACTGTGTTTGTGAGGTTTATTCCTATTGTTTCATTTAGTAATTTATCCATCTTTGTTGGGGCAGGCCGATATGTGACTCTACCATGATTTATCCGTTGTACTGTTGCCGGCCTTGTGGAAAGTTCCCAACATTTTGCTAATATGGGGATTGAACCCAGGGGTGTTCTACCTCCGAACTACACCCCCAGCCCAATTTTTTATTCTTTATTTTGAAACAGGGTCTCACTAAGTTGCGGAGGGCCTTACTAAGTAGCTGAGGCTGGCCGTGAACCTGTGATCCTCCTGTCTCAGCCTCCCAAGTACTGGGATTACAAGCATGTGCTACCACACCTGGCTGTGATTGATATTTTTATGAACATTATTGTACATATCTTTGGGGGCAAATATGTATATATTTTGGGTCATGCTTAGAAATAAAATTGCCAGGGCATAGGGTAGATACATACTCATGGTTGGTAGAAACTACCACTTCATTTTCCAGGGTAGTATAGACCCTTGTACCTTTCCACTAGCTGTGCCCGAGAGCGCCAGGTCCCCTACCTCTCCAACACTGGGCATTCTCAGCTTTTGAAATTTTTAGCTATTTGGAAACTGTATGGTGACATTTCATTATGGTTTTAAATTTAAATTTTTTTTTTTTTGCGGTACTGGGGATTGAACCCAGAGGCGTTCTACTTCTGCGCTACACCCCCGTTCCTATTTTTTATCCTTTATTTTGAAACCGGGTCTCACGAAGTTGCGGAGGGCCTTACTAAGTAGAGAGAGAGAGAGAGAGAGAGAGAGAGAGAGAGAGCTGAGGCTGGCCGCGAACCCGGATCCTCTGGTCTCCGCCTCCCAAAGTACTGGGATTACAAGCGTGCACCTCCATGCCCGGCTTTTCCACCTCATCTTAATGCCCCTCAAAGCCTGGCTTTACCTGCGATTCCTTCCTTCCTTCCTTCCTTCCTTCCTTCCTTCCTTCCTTCCTTCTTTCCTTCCTCCCTTCCTCCCTTCCTCCCTTCCTTCTTTCCTTTCTTCTTTCCCTCCCTCCCTCCCTCCCTTCCTTTCTAAAAATAGGTACTTTTAAAAAATGGACACTAAGGCTTGAAACTGGGGATACTCTACCTCTTAGATACATTCCCAGTTCTTTTTATTTTTAAAACAGGGTTTTGCTAAATTGCTGAGGGTCTTGCTAAGTTGCTGAGGCTGGCCTTGAATTTGAGATCCTCCTGTCTCAGCCTCTCAAGTACTGAGATTCCAGGTGTGTGCCACTGTGCCTGGCGCGATGCCAACTTTATATTTTCTTGTTTCCTTCTTTCCCAATCAAGCATGTCCTCTCCCCAGGGGTACAAGCACAAGAGGCTCCTTACCTGTGTGAACTAGTGAGGGTCTCTGTATAAAAGGGAAGGTACAAGCGCTAGGTGAGATTACCAAGGTCTATCTCCTCCAGACACTCAGAACCACGCTCCTCAGCACTTAATCCTGTGCTACCATCCATCTATGCACTCCTTTGTTTTTTGGGTCAGGGCACTACACTACGTGAGTACATTTTTTTATTTACATGAAGTTACATCACAGTCTTATTCAAAGCCAGTTTTCAAAAGAAAAATAGCAAATCTGGTCAAAGACCAAAGTTCTGTCTTGTCTTTTTTCTGTAGTGGTAGCTATGGGATTTGGGTTGGGGCGGGCTGGGAAGCGACTTGGGTTTATTATAGCAAACCTAAACCACGGTTGCTGTGCAAACTCCAAGTATTGTGCTCTTTCTCTGAGGTCTAGAGGTAGTTCTGCACAAGGAAGATGATATGAGGGAACTTCCCAAATACCATATTAAGAAAGTCTGGAAAATATATGCAAACACAGTATGATGATACACACCGAAAATACCACAGGGAAGAAAACTCAATTGGAGTGAAAGATGGCGACATATTCCTACTTACCATGGAATTAAGACAGAAAATGCTGTGCACATGAAGGCAAAGCACTTCAGGGAAATACGGGAAGCCAGGGCGGGGGTGGAAAGCTGATAATCCACGCTGCAAAGGCGCACAATATTACACATAAACTGTAGGCCTGGGGGAATCTGGTCTGGTAGAGAAACAAATTCAAATTGGTGATATAGGTAATCTTCTGTAAATATGATTTATGTGGAAATGACTCCGTGGTAAAAAACAACCCCGTGGCCACTTCTCCTGGGGTCTTTGAAAACAAATGAGTTCTAAGGTGCCAGTCATGGATTAAGTAATCTCTTAAGTAATTTATGATAATCAGACATGTTAGAAAGTATGCAACTGGGAAAAACAAAACAACGTACTCCCCCCCACCAAATGCAACTTGCCTACGGGCTCGGCGGTATTTTAGAGAAAGTCCCTGGTTTTGTGGTCTATCCGGGAGGTGCTCTGAGCAGCTGCAGGCTCCAAGCTCCAGTTTCCTGTGCGCTGGCTGCAGGCACAGCTCGCGGGGACCTCTCTGGGCTCCTGCTCAGCCACATGGTAAAGCGGCAGCCAGCAGGCGGCCATTAACCGGGGGCTGTTCCATCCACACAAGCAAATGGAAATCCCACTTAGAAGCGTCCCTGGTAGCTGATTGTTTTATTTATTTATTTTTTTGTACTGGGGATTACCCCCAGCCCGATTTTTTGCTCTTTATTTTGAAACAGGGTCTCGCTAGGTTACAGAAGGCCTCATCTAAGTAGCTGAGGCTGGCTGCGAACCCGGATCCTCTGGTCTCAGCCTCCCAAGTACTGGGATTACAAGCGTGTGCCACCACGCCCGGCTCAGCTGATTGATTTTGAATCAAACTTCAGCCAGTCACAGTCAGCCAACTCGACCCCGTTATACAACTAGGGGCTTCCCACCAAACCAAAGAAGTCAAATGCCAACCCAGTGCTTGCTTTGCTGTGCGTTGAGCTCCCGCAAGCTGCTGCTCACACCATGCGAGTGGGGCTCTGCCAACATCTTCCAGCTTCCAGTGTTGCGTGGTGTGTGCTTTGTTCTTTGTCAAATAACTTCTGTTAAACTCATCTTGTCTGGTATTTTTTTCTTTTAACTCGCGTGGCAGACAAAAAGGAAATTCCGAAGGGAAAAGCTCTCAGCCTCCCCTTCTGTCTAGTCTCCTGGGCCCGGAGGGTGGGCGGCGAAGAAGCCGAACAGGGTTTCTTTGGCGGTATTTCTCCACATTCAGGTCCCCTGGTTCTGGGTGTCATGGTTTTACCCGTGCCCCGTGCTGGTGATGAGCCTCTGTCCTCTAACATTCCATCGTGAACTTCACCCGGGCTCCTCGCTCCTCCAATGTATTCAGCCTGCTGAGGCTGGAGGGTCCCAAGTTTGAGGCTAGCCTTGGGCAACTGAGTGAGACCCCATCTCAAAATAAAGAATAAGAAGGACGAGGGTGTAGCTCAGGGGTAGAGAGCCCAGGTTTAATGCCCAGTACCACACACAACAACCGCAACAACAAAACTACCGTGGAGACTTTTAAAAAAGTTCATTCCTAATTTCCTAATGCTGGTGAGAATATGGGGAAAAGAATAGTCTCACTTATTACCTGTGGTAATGTAATTTTCCTCAAAGGAAACTTAATTGTGTGTGTGTGTGTGTGTGTGTGTGTGTGTGTACACACTCTCATAAAGTTCTCTTGGATTTGAAATTCAAAATCTTAATACATTATTTTCCATATCTTTGCCCTTAGAGCTATTTATTTGGTGTTGACTTTTATTGCTTTTATTTCTAAATTTTATTCCCATTGAGCGAGTGCATGCCACGTTTAAAAATCACACAGTACTAACACGTTTAAGATTAAACACCAGCAGTTTCCTGGTCTTTACTCCTCACTCCTAGGTCCTGCTTCCTAGAAGCAATTCCCGTAGCTTTGTCTTCTGGTGTCTACTTCTCTACTTCCCTTCTTGATTTATCAGATGTAAGTCACCCATTAACTCCTGTTATAATACAAATGATTTAGTTTTCTTATACCTTTTCACAATCATTCGATTATACTTAATATGGGGCTATTTTGCATGCATTCCTAAAAATGTGGGGGTTTCTCTGCAGACATTTTCAGGTTCATGAAATTGTGTTTTACATTTGATCGTGCCTTACATTTTCTGCTGAGCTCCGTGCGGTTAGGATTCATCCACGTTGCTTGACACTTTGCACACGTGTGGGCTAGCCTGTGAATGTCTAGTCAGTCATACTACAAGATGAGCATAGTCAGTCAGACTACAAGATCAGTGCCTATTGATGTCTGTTAACAGGGGATGGATGTCTAAGTGTCTATTAACAGGAGATGGAGTAAACAAATAGAACACGTGGCTGCAGTTACAATGCGTGAGCTGGAGCTCGTTGTGGGTCAGCAGGTGCAGACTAGGTGCGGGGATCACAGCTCCTCGCTGGGGGCAGAGTGGAAGGTGTCTTGGCACGGGCCCTTTGTGTGGGACATGCGGGATTTCTCATCCTTCTGGAAGTGAGGGGGTGATGGGTAGGGTGCCTGGGTGCATCAGTTGCTCAGACAGTGCCCTCCCTTCCCTTCCCGCAGCCCTTCTCTGGATCAGCTCAGCCATCTCTTCCTGGCACTCTGCTTTTGGATGACTTTTCTCTATGTCTAGATCCCAGTCTTTTTTTTTTTTTTTTTTTTTTT